>SJXQ01004284.1:38869-132558 GCA_006408695.1 Aepyceros melampus | reverse complement strand
TTACTCCAGGTGTTTCTTGACTTCCTACTTTTGCATTCTAGTCCCCTATAATGAAAAGGACATCTCTTTTGGGTGTTAGTTCTAAAAGGCTCAGTATACATGTATTTTTTACTGTGGTAAAACATACATAAAATTTACCATTTTAACTATTTTTAAGTGTACAGTTCAGTGGCACTAAGTACATTTACCTTATTTTGCAACTATCTCCAATATCCATCTCTAGAATTTTCTCATCTTTCCATATGGAAACTGTACCCATTAGACACTAATTTCCCTTTCTCCCCTCACCCTAGTCTCTGGTAACAAGCATTTTACTTTCTGCCTCTATAAATTTGACTTTTCTAAGTACTCCATACAAATAGAATCATACAATATTTTCCTTTTGTGTCCAGCTTATGTCTTCAAATTTTGTTCATGTTGTAGTATGTGTCATCATTTCTTTCCCTTTTAAAGCTGAAAAACATTCATTACATATATGTGTGTGTGTATATATATATGTGTGTATACATACCACATTTTGTTTATCCATTCACCTGTAATGGATTTGATGGATTTGGGAGCTGTTTCTAGCTTTTGGCTATTGTAAATAAGCACCTTAAAAAAAAAAAAAAAAAGTACATACCTCATTGGAGAAGGAAATGGCAACCCACTCCAGTATTCTTGCCTGGAGAATCCCAGGGATGGGGGAGCCTGGTGGGCTGCCGTCTATGGGGTCACACAGAGTCGGACATGACTGAAGTGACTTAGCAGCAGCAGCAGCACATACCTCATTTATCCCATCCCCAAGATCCTTACCCAAAGTAACTTGATGCCATTTTTTTGTTTTTGGTTCCAGAGTGAGCCTCTGAAATTGTAAGCATTTTAGATGCAAAGAGCAACTTTGTATACACACTGTTCTAAACCTTGTTGGTTTTTTTTAATTGAAGTATAGTTGATTTACAATGTTATGTTTCTGGTGTATGGCAAAGTGATTCAGGTAAGTCCCATGGATGGAGGAGCCTGATAGGCTGCAGTCCATGGGGCGGTAAGAGTCGGAGACGACTCAGCAACTTCACTTTCACTCTTCCCTTTCCTGAATTGGAGAAGGACATGGCAACTCACTCCAGTGTTCTTGCCTGGAGAACCTCAGGGACGGAGGAGCCTGATGGGGGGCCGTCTATGGGGTCGCACAGAGTTGGACAGAACTGAAGCGATTTAGCAGCAGCAGTAGCATATATACATATATAGATATTCTTTTTCAGATTCTTTTCTATTGTAGGTTAATACAAGATATTAAATATAGTTCCCTGTGCTGAACCTTGTTTTTATCTCCATGGAACACTACATCTTGGAGGTTTTCCATATTAATACATCTTGATCTGCATTGAATTTGTTTTTAAATATATATTTTTAATTTGAACTAGATCCATCTCTCTGAGTGCTTTAACAACCTTTAACAGATATGCTGAGTTTTCATGTGAAGATGCCAAGCCTTGGTTAGAAGCAGGGTAGTGATACAAGAAAGACCCCAATCCTTTTCAACATCATGAGAAGGGGTCTGAAGACACAACATATAAACAGGAGATGTATTGTTTCTTTTGTATTGAATTAGACTGAGTGGTCTTCAAAGAAAATTAATACTGTCTCTGTCTTATGTGCTTTTTCACAGGTGCCAACCTGAGGTCCTGTGCCAGGGTCCAGCCCCGGTGGATCCAGGGAAATTCGAAGCGGGGACGGCGTGGCATCTTAGAAAGAATTATTTATTTAGAAATATAAGATTAGATTAGAAAAGAATAGTGTAGTAGGAAAATTAGTGGAGAAAAGAAGCTGAATAACTTGGTTTACGTGGAAAGCCAATAAAGTTCCAGACAAGGAGCTTGTACCATCTACGTGGGGCCACCAGCGCCCACTTGAATCTCTAAGGGTGCCCCGCCCTGGGCTCCCTTTCGTGCAGAACTTAAGAGCCGGGACAAGTAAGTAGACATGGCGAGCCTCCACACCCCAGATGAGAATTCAGCCTGAAATTAGAGTAGGAGACACGGGGAAAACCAGTCCTTCCAATAACGCCTCCAGCTCCCTTTGTTCTTCAAGGTCTTCTATACCCTTTTCTTACATATAGATCAATGGATAATATATAAAATTATGCAGTGTCAGCAGCCCTGACTCTTATCGAGACCAGGCTTTTCTCTCTGCATACCTAGTTGTATACACAAGCCTTAGGTGATTTACATCATCTTCCGGCCAAAAGGCCAATTTAACAATTTACGGCTCTTTTCTGATAAGCGTTATTCTTTCCAAGGTCTGTGCCATTCTCGGGAAGCACTAAAGAAAGTTACATTCTTACATAGCAAGGACACAGCAATTTGTAATGAGCAAGAGGAGTACAGTGATTTATAAAAGAAAGTAATTAACTCAAAAGTCTAGTGTTGCTAACATCAAAACTACTACATATCTTTTTCCAAATTCTGTTTATACTGGCTAACTTCTTCCCCGGAGAAGGCAATGGCACCCCACTCCAGTACTCTTGCCTGGAAAATCCCATGGATGGAGGAGCCTGGTCGGCTGCAGTCCATGGGGTTGCTAAGAGTTGGACACGACTGAGCGACTTCCCTTTCACTTTTCATTTTCATGCATTGGAGAAGGAAATGGCAACCCACTCCAGTGTTCTTGCCTGGAGAATCCCAGGGATAGGGGAGCCTGATGGGCTTCCATCTATGGGGTCACACAGAGTCGGACACGACTGAAGTGACTTAGCAGCAGCAGCAACTTCTTCCCAGGTGCCTAACATAAAGAATAAGGAGGTCTGCCAGCAATTGTTGAGTGAAATACTATCACCAATAGGAATTTTAGCTCTCAGAAAAGGTTTTGTAACTTTAAGATACTTTAAGCTTTTGTGCCCCTCACAGTTGGGGGGTTGTAAGCAATTTACAAGCTTGTAAAAGGTCTGGGGAACCTGTTAGCAAGTTGGAGCGTTTAAGTTAGAGCATTATCAAAAGGGGTTGAGCTGAAAACACTCCTTTCAAATGCAGAAGACTAAAGCCCTGAGTTGACTTTTTCCAGAGACTGTCAGAAGAGTAGAAAAGCAGGAGATTCTTATTTTGGGGGCACATGCTCAGGAAATACCAGGGGGAAACCCTGAGACTCGAATTGCCTTGCCATCGAAGTCTCTGCCGCATGACCCTGTCATGGGTGGGATTCCTCACACTGGCCCCCGGCAGTCCTGTCTGATAGGGACCATGAACAAGACTCCAAAGACCCCAAAACTCCAATTTGTATGACTAGAGCCCATCTTTCCAATCCCTGATACTGAACAGAGAAAAACAACTGTGCTCATTTGGGTAGACTTCTAAGCACTTCAGAAAATGGGGAGGAACCAAGAGGGAAAAAAACTCCCTTTGAAAAAAGTTCAAAGGACTTATTTAAAAAGACCTTGACACTGGGAAAGATTGAAGACAGGGAGAAAAGGAGACGACAGAGGATGAGATGGTTGGATGGCATCACCAACTCAATGGACATGAGTTTGAGTAAATTCTGGGAGTTGGTGCTGGACAGGGAGGCCTGGTGTGTTGTGGTCCATGGGGTCGCAAAGAGTCGGACATGACTGAGTGACTGAACTGAACTAAAAAAAGGAATGCTGTTTCCAGGAGAGAGAAAGTGGTTTTTCAGGCTGAGACACAGAGAAGGGATTAGATAAAGGCAGAGAGCAAATCAAAGGTGGCAAAGCCAGGTATGGCGGAGGACAGATGCAGAGAAGAGAAGCATCTACATTAGTTATACTGGTGCTGTCCAAAAGAAATAAAATGCAAATTTTAAAATTGTCTTTAATTGATAAATATGCTAGTAACTTTTTAAGATTTTCTAGCTGCTCTGGGTCTTCATTGCTGCGCACATGGGCTTTTTCCCTAGCTGCGGATAGTGGGAGCTACTCTCTAGCTGGAATGAGCAGTGTTCTCATTGTGGTGGCTTTTCTTGCTGTGGAGCATAGTGTCTAGGGTGATAGGCTTCAGTAGTTGTAGAACATGGGCTCAGCAGTTGGCAGCTCCTAGGCTCTAGAGCACAGGCTCTATAGCTGTGGCACACGAGCAGAGTCATTCCGCGGCATGTGGGATTTCACAGATCAGCGATCCAACCTGTGTCTCCTGCATTGGCACGCAGATTTTTTACCACTGAGCTACCAGGGAAGCCCCACTAATAACTTTTTAACAATTTGGGGAGTGGGGGACTTCCCTGGTGGTCCTGTGGTTAAGACTCCATGCTTCCACTACAGGAGACACAGCAATCAGAGAAGAAAAAGAAATAAATGGAATTCAGATTAGAAAGGAAGAAGTGAATGACATGATACTTACTATACATAGAAAATCCTAAGGCAGCCCCCAGAAAGCTACTAGAACTCACCCATGAATTTGGTAAAGTTGCAGGATACAAAATTAATATACAGAAATCAGTTGCATTTCTATACACTAACAATGAAATATCAAAAAGAAAAATTAAGGAAACAATCTCACGTACCATTGCATCAAAAATAATAAAATACTTAAGAATAAACCTACCTAAAGGAGGCAAAAGACGTCTACTCAAAATAGTGTAAGATGCTGATGAAGGAAATGGAAGAGGATACAAACAGATGAATTGAAGAGGATACAAACCATGTTCTTGGACTGGAAGAAGCAATACTGTTAAAATGACCATACTACTGTGGATGGTGACTGCAGCCATGGATTAAAAGAAACTTGCTCCCTGGAAGGAAAGCTATGACAAACCTAGACAGCATATTAAAAGCAGAGACGTCAGTTTGCCAACATAGGTCCAAATAGTCAAAGTTATGTTTTTTCCAGTAGTCATGTACAGAGGTGGGAGTTGGACCACAAAGAAGGCTAAGCAACAAAGAATTGATGCTTTTGAAATGTGGTATTAGAGAAGACTCTTGAAAGTCCCTTGGGCACTAAGGAGGTCAAACCAGTCAATCCTAAAGGAAATCAACCCTGAAATTCATTGGAAGGGTTGATGCTGAAGATGAAGCTCCAATACTTTGGCCACCTGGTGCAAAGAGCTGACTCATTGGAAAAGACCCTGATGCTGGGAAAGATTGAGGGCAGGAGGAGAAAGGTGTGACAGCAGATGAGATGATTGGTGGCATTACCAACTCAATGGACATGACTTTAAGCAAACTCCGGGAGATAGTGAGGGACAGGGAAGCCTGGTGTGCTGCAGTCCATGGGGTCACAAAGAGTCAGACATGACTCGGGGACTGAACATTATCTCACAGTTTCTATGAGTCAGGAGTCTGGGTACAGGTTAGCTTGGTCCTCTGCTTAGGACCTCCCCAGGCTGAAATCAAGGTGCCATCCAGGGCTGCAATCTCATCTGGGCCCCAGGTCCTCTTCCAAGGTCACTGGTCACTGGCAAAATTCAGCTCCTTGTAACTATAGAACTGAAGCCTCAACTACTAGAGGCCATGTGGTTTTCTCCACAATATGGCAGTTTATTTCTACATGGTTGTATTGCTGATCCTGTTCGTGATGCCAGTTGTCTTGCTGTTCATGCTGTTTGCTGAGCCCAGAGTGAGCAAGGCACAAGTTAAGGGGCTGGAAGATGACTCAAGGAACCATAGGAACTGCAGACATGCTTTTTCTTTCCTGACTGGCTTGGCAGCCATAACACAGCCTCTCTCCTGGCTGACGCAGCAGCTGTAACAGCAGCCATAACATAACCATAATGTAGCCATGACACAGCCATAACATAACCTGGTGTAACACCACCATGATGCCACTCCAGTGTAGTCTCAGTGCAACAGCAGCCAGGGCTTCCACGGTGAAGCTCATATAGGCATAATGCACAAAGTAGCCCATGACCCGGTGAGTACCTCATGATGCTGACACACAGTGCTATAAGTCATCTCAGCTACATAACTGTGCAAAGTCTCTGTTTACAGAGCGTGGGGCCAGAAAGCATGAGAGGGTGGGGCAAGAGAGTCTGACTGGAGCCAGCTTGTTAAACGTCTCTGACTGCTAAGACTAAGCCCTTTTAAAGGGCTCACCTACTTAGGCTAGGCTTCCCTGGTGGCTAAGATTGTAAAGAATCTGCCTGCAATGTGATAGACCTGGGTTCAGTCCCTGGGTTGAGAAGATTCCCTAGAGAAGGAAATGGCAACCTCTCCAATATTCTTGCCTGGAGAATTCCATGGACAGAGGAGCCTGGCAGGCTACCGTCCATGGGGTTGCAAAGAGTCAGACATGACTGAGCAACTAACACACCCGAAATAAGGTCCCCTTTGACTATCTCAAAGTCAAGGGTTACTTGAATCTTTTACTGGCCAACCTATTTAAAACTTTTACCCAGGCCCCTTATCATGACCCTCCTTTTCTTTCCTGCTTCACTTATGTCCATAGGACTCATTGCTGTTGCTTTTGTTCAGTCACCCAATTGTGTCCAACTCTTTGCGTCCCCATGGACTGCAGCACACCAGGCCTCCCTGTCCATCACCATCTCCTGGAGTTTGCCCAAGTTCATGTCCATTGCATTGGTGATGCCATCCAGCCATCTCATTCTCTGATGCCTTCTTCTCCTTCTGCCCTCAATCTTTCCCAGCATTACAGACTTTTCCAATGAGTTGGCTGTTCACATCAGATGACCAAAATACTAGAGCTTCAGCTTCAGCATCAGTCTTTCCAATGAATATTCAGGGTTGATTTCCCTTAAGATTGACTGGTTTGATCTCCTTGCTGTCCAAGGGACTTTTAGGAGTCTTCTCCAGCACCACAGTTTGAAGGCATCAATACTTTGGTGCTCTGCCCTCTTTATGGTCCAGCTCTCACAACTGTACATGACCACTGGGAAGACCATAGCCTTGACTATATGAACCTTTGTTGACAGAGTAATGTCTCCGCTTTTTAACACACCATCTAGCTTTATCATAGCTTTTCTGCCAAGAATTTTACCACATATTTTATTATCTCTCTTACTCCACTAGAATATATACTGCTTGAATTCATGAATGTTTATCTATTTTACTTCTTACTGCAGGACAATAACATATAAAATAATGCCTGGATCAGTTGACACTCCATTAATTCATTTAATGAATAAATGATTGAATGACACAAACTATGGAAAGCTTTGAGGAACTCAAATGTAGAAAGATGTAAGAAAAATACAACAGACATGAATATTGTGCATCACACATAGCACATACACAAAGCCAAATGGTTACAGACTTTACCATTAACCTGATATACAACATAATCACAAGAGTCAAATTCCATCATGTTCATGAGATCTGCTCACACTCAGGGAGAAGTGATTACAGAGAATGTGTGCACAAGATAGGGTGCAGATCTTGGGAGCCGTCTTAGAATTCTGTTTACCACAAATCCTCATGAAAGGAACTTCTAAAGGACGCATATACTTCAGGGTAGAAGAAAAATAATCCCAGATAGAGGATCTGAGACACAAGAAAGAAGAGTGAGCTAAGAATATAGCAGGCATATGAGTAAATCCATATAGATGCCAACTGCTTAAAATAACAAAATATCTGATTTGTGAAATTAATGAGATAATAATATAATTAAATATTGGATTATAAAAGCATATGAATCCAAAGAGAATGATTAACATTAAAGAATGTTAAAGACCTCTAAGATCTATGTATTGTTTGAAAGAAGAATAAAGATATAAATTAAAGACAATGTTAAATGCAGGGATGGAACTTCCCTAGTGGTCCAGTGATAAGAATCAGCCTTCCAATGCAGGGGATGTGGGTTTGATCCCTGGTCAGCGAACCAAGACTTCACATGCCTTAGGCAATTAAGCCTGTATGTGGAAAACTACAGACCCCAAAGGCCACAATTAGAAAGAAGCCCTCGCAAGGCAACTAAGACTCCATGTAGCCAAAAAAAAAAAATTTAATTTTAAAAACAGGTAAGATTTTAGGCTTTTAAAATGCAGGGACTTCCCTGGCAGTCCAGTGATTAAGATTCCATGCTCCCACTGGAGAGGGGACAGGTTTGATCCCTGCTGGGGGAACAAAGATCCTGCATTCAGCATGGCCAATAAAATAACATTTTTAGACTAACCACTAAAGAACAGAAATAGACTGTATACAAGAGAGACTTTTAAAAAGGAAAAACTGGGATTTTTCTGGTTGTCCACTGGTTAAGACTGTACTTTCACTGGCAGGGGCTACAGGTTGATCCCTGGTAAGGGAGTAAGATCCCTCATGCAACATGGCCCAAAATAAAGGAAAAAGTATTGCACTGCACTCTAAGATGCTTCCAACCAACCTTCTCTCTGGGTCAGACTTGTATCATGGTCTGATGGATCTCTTAGCTTTCTCTCCCCACTTTCCTCTCACAGCCACTTCCCCTAGCACATTTCTTGCACATTAATCTTCAATTAGTTGGCATCTGCTTTTTATATAAGGGCTTCCCTGGTAGCTCAGACAGTAGAGTGTGCCTGCAATGTAGGAAACCTGTGTTCAATCCTTGGGTTGGGAAGATCCCGTGGATCTTCCCTTTAGTATTCTGAAGGGAATCTTCATATTCTTGCCTGGAGAATTCCATGGACAGAGAAGCCTGGTGGGCTACAGTCCATGGAATCACAAAGAGGTTCAATCCCTGAGTTGAGAAGATCCCATGGAGAAGGGAATGGCAGCCCACTCCAGTATTCTTGCCTGGAGAATTCCATGGACAGAGTGGCCTGGTGGGCTACAGTCCATGCGGGTCTTAAAGAGTCAGACACAACTGAGCAATTAACACTTTCTTATATAACGTCCCTACACTAACGTGAATTCCAAATTCATCCTATAAAATGAATCTATCCATGACAGCAAAGCTAGACAATGGCAACATAAGTAGGGAAGAGTACAGTACAGGTCAGTCTCATCTGTGAATAAATAGTTCCAAATAAAAACATGAGTATACTAAATTTAGCCATGTATACCAAATTATATACTAGTGGCTTCCCTAGTGGACCAGTTGGTAAAGAATCTGCCTACAATACAGGAGACCCAGGTTCAATTCCTGGGTTAGGAAGATCCCCTGGAGAAGGAAATGGCAACCCACTCCAGTAAACTTGCCTGGAGAATTCCATGCACTGAGTATGCAGGCAGGCTACAGTCCACGGGGTCACAAAGAGTCAGACACGACTGTGCAACTAACTTCCACTTTTTTTCATACAAAATTAGCACTCTGACAAAGTTGGTTTAAATGCAAGTTTGGTTTATAGTAGAAAATCAGTTAAGGTCTAGGAAAAGAAATAAAATTTATATTAATTGAAAGAGGAGAAATAAATGTTATTATTCCTAGATGGTATGATTTTCCATGTGCAAAAACCAAAAGAATGTACAGATGACTTATCACAATTAGATAACAGTAAACTTTGGCCACCTCATGTGAAGAGCTGACTCATTGGAAAAGACTCTGATGCTGGGAGGGATTGGGGGCAGGAGGAGAAGGGGACCACAGAGGATGAGATGGCTGGATGGCATCACCGACTCGATGGACGTGAGTTTGAGTGAACTCCGGGAGTTGGTGATGGACAGGGAGGCCTGGCGTGCTGCGATTCATGGGGTTGCAGAGTCAGACACAACTGAGCGACTGAACTGAACTGAACTGAAAGTTGCTCAATGATATACAATTAATATAAAAATTTTAAAATATCATTTGTAATAGCATAAAAAGTAAGGTATATGAAATTAAATATAGTAAAACTTGTGTAACATCTTTATTCAAAAATTTATTAAAATACTAAAACGATTTAGATAAAAGTATACAGTGTTCATGTTTAGAACAACTCATTGCCATAAAAACTTCAATCCTCCCAAGTAGATACATACACATACAGGCTTTGTATATGTGAAATTTGAAAAGTTTATTTCAAAATTCATTTAGATTTTGAAAGAAACAGTGGCCTCTCACTCTCAGAATTCACTGCCTTTATTGCAGGACTCAGCACTCGGAGCAGCTGGCTTGACAGACAGGTGGAAGGGTTACTCGTAGGCTCAGTTACGGTACAGCTGGGAGACAGCACCCTATGGAGCTGGACTGCTGTCCAGCTGGATGTGGCACACACCTTGATCCAGAGGACGCAGTGTGGTGCCGCCTCTCCCAAGGCCAAGAACCAAGGGCTACAGGTAGGAGTTTCCCCTCTTATTGGCGCATCTAATACCCATTGAAAGGAGTCTCACTCCCTGTCCCTACAATGTGGGACTCAGTAGGTCTGGAGATCCCAGTGCCTAAGCCATGACACTTCTATCAGGCAACCAGCAATAAAGTAGAAGCTGAAACTGTCCCCTGGCTGATCTGAGGTCCCATGCCCCTGAACCAACAGAAAGAGGAAGTGGTCACTCTACTAGACAAAGAGATTGATCCGTGGAGCTGGCAAACAGAAGGCATAATCAGAGTAAGGGCTGGGAGTCAGAGGGAGGGTGGCCGGTTTAGGCAAGGGTCACAGAAGATCAGTCTACCTTGTCTAGGTTTGTTAGTCGGACTGAGGTATTCCAGAGGCTTTGGGCCACATGAGGATCCTGAGCAGCTTCAGGGGGAAGAGTTATCACACAGGAACTGCTAAAATGTTTCCCAGAAACGCCATCCAGCTCCTTTGCTAAGCTCAGGTAGAGGACTGGGACTGCACCTTGTTTGCCATCCTGTAGAGACACAGAGGAAGTGAAGAGTGAAGCCAGGCGAGCTCTAACTTACCGGGAGGCGGAGCAGCAGAGCCCTGACCCACCCTCTTCAGGCAGCGCCAGCTTCTCCACGACCCACCTTAAAGAAGAAGCTGAGGAGCCAGAAGAGGAAGCGATATGACCAGGAGAAATGCTTCATGATTTTTGTGTACACTACACCTGGGTCCACAGAGTTCACAGTCACACCTGAGCAGTGTAATGCACAGTGGAGTGAGAGGAGGACGGTGGCCGAAGGAAGGGTTAAGCCTGGTTCTGCACTGTGCAACTAAGGAAGGATCCTACCAGTCCTGTCGGGCAGACGAGACAGGAGACTTGGGGGTGGTGCCAGAGAAGTCCGTGTTTCGTAACTTACATAAGTGCCAATACCCAAGCCAGTAAAAGTATTAGAAAGCATGGGGTGATCTTGAGGGGGAATATGATGGATGGTGCTGGAGGAGAGGGAGGTTGTAGATGATGAGAAAGTTGGAAAAGAATGAAAAGGAGGTAGGAAGATGGGGTTGCGAGAAATACTGGGTGCACGGTGATAAATGGAGGAGATTAACAGCTGGCTTGGGGATATCGGGAGTAGTTTAAGGCCAGAATTATTGGAATGAGATGGGAAGGGTTGGGAGTGGAAGGGCAGGGAGTGTCAGAGGCAGTTACCTGTCCCCTGAAGTCTCTGGGCAAGCTTCCCAGTGAATGAGGCCAAAAGCAGTTTGCTGCAATCATAGTTCTGGTTGAAGGTCAAAGGTCTACCGGCCCCTATCAGATGGTCCTCATCAATGTACCCGTATGATTGCCGGAAGGAAGATACATTCACCACCCGGGCTGACCCTGCCCGCTGAAGGGCCCCTAGGTGGAGAGAAGACCACATACCCTTAATGCAAGTCATGGAGTAAACCCCCATGCACACTCCCCAGCCTGCTTCTCCATGAGACTACAGGAGAGCAGGGTCCATCCCAGGCTTTCAGAAGACAGTCAGTGGGTCCAGTGCACAGTGTAATGTGAATGGTGACTATTTTCATTAGCTGCTTCCGGAAGGTTCTTCTCTTGTTTTATTCTAGTGGGTTTTTTTTTTTTTTTTGCCTAAAGTAAAAGTGGGGTTTTCCCTTTTTTGCCACTTGCCAGCTGTAGCTAATTTAATTAATCTTTGTTTATTATATTTTTATTTTGCTAATGGCTAAGAATGGGGAGGAGAGGCTGGAAATGCTGTGACATTGGCTTCACACATCATACACTCATTCATTCACTAATTCATTCCACAAATATTCACTGCGCCCCTGAATTATGGCAGACACCATGCTAGGCACTAAAGACATATGGGTGCTAGGTTTAGGGGAAAAGAAATATGTGCAGAGATTCTTGGGAAAGAGTTTTATTAAACATTTTTTTTAATTAAAAAAAATTTTTTTTGGTATTTATCTTCCAAAAGAATGAAAGTAAAATTACTATCAATAGGAGAGGTACAAGCAAATCTTTGGGGAAGAAAAGCGCTTCCTAACTATAAAAAAAAAAAAAACTGGATTATATAAAGTATAAAAAATTATAGTTATCACATATGAGTTTACTTATCGTTTCAAAATACTAAAACTATTTTGAGCCCTCCATTTAAATGAAGAATCACAATGAAAAATTGAGTGGAGGTATTCAGCCATAATTTGCTGAAGAGAAAATTATTCTTGAAGAGGACAGTGAACGCCAGACTTGCAAACATAGTGACATAGAGACCCAAGGGGCTCACAGCCTAGTGGAGGCTGATCTTCATGCAACAGCATCTGTACAGGACCAGAGCTGTTTACAGGGCTCAGGTGGTGGTAGTGGTTTGGTTGCTAAGTCGTGTCCAATTATTTGCGACCACAGGGACCGCCTGCCAGGCTCCTCTGTCCATGAGATTCTCCAAGCAAGAATCTTGGAGTGGGTTGCCATTTCCTTCTCCAGGGGATCTTCCCAACCCAGGGATCAAACCCAGGTCTCCTGCTGTGTAGGCAGATTCTTTACCAACTGAGCTATGAGGTAAATGGGGGCACCTGGTGGGAGGCAGAAGTGTCAGGACAGGATCCACAGTACTAGTGGTATCTGCGCTGAGTGCTGGAAGCTGAATTAAGTTAGCCAGGCTGAAAGGATGGGAAAGGATATTCTGAATAGAGGGAAACACATGTGCAAATTACAGCCAGGATTTAGAAGACAGAGTGTGGCCTAAGAGAGAAAAAATTTTGGCTGAAGATGAGGGTGTGGGTTTGGGAAAGTCAAAGCGAGGCTCTCAGTCTGCAGGAGGTTTTGTAAGTGGAGATAAACAGCTTAGTTATTGTATAAAGGTCAGAACATCTTCCAAGAATTTGAAGCAAGAAAGTGATGTGATGAAAGGTGATTTCTTAGAAGACACAGAAGGGAGAATAGACTAGACAGAGGAGATAGGAGAGAATGAAACAGAGCAGGACCATATGGTCCTTGCCTGCCTCCCTGCCCCATGTCCTCTGCCTGCCTTTTGTCTATAGAAAACTTTAATCGAAGAATAAGTTTAATCAGAAAAGTGAAAAATGGCTGAAACAAAGGAAAACAGTCTAAAGTGACTAAATAATAATAATTTAGTCATTAAGCATAGTCAAGGACCTTTAGTTCTTTCTCAGGGGTTATAGATAATATGTTGGCCATATCCTGTGAGTTGTCTTACAGATACCAAAATATCAGGTGGAAAAGTTAACTCCATGGTGACCAGACTGTACCCAGGACATGAGCTGCCACAATTCTGAAAACTGACTACAAAGAAATGGGAACAGATAGACCCTGGAACTGAAGATTAACTCTACCTAAAACAATGAAGATGATGCTAGTCAGACCACTCATGACCAATTGAAGATGACTGTTAGAGATAAATGTGCTGTTTCCACATGTAATCTCCCCGCTACACACACTCTGCCTATCAAAGCTCTCACCCACTGCTTGTCAGGTGGCAGAGTCAGCCTTTGCACAGGTGTCCGCCACCCTCCCTACCACTAGTTGCCAGAATCCGAAATAAAGCAAACTTTCCTTTCCATCAACCTAGCCTGTTTATTGGCTTTTGAGTGGCAAGCAGTCAGACCCCCCACACACACACTTTTCAGTAACAAGAAGACAGTTCAAGAAATTATTAGTAAGCAAGACACAGGGTAGTGTAGCATGTTACAATTTTTGGAAAAGGGAAAAACATATATTAATACATTACAAACCCATAGAGCTTGGCCTTGCTCTTTGTTCACTTTCCAGTCAGGACTAATTTAATTGCTCACTAAAGGGTACGTGAGGCCTGGCAATCGGAGTTGCCTCCCAGGAAGGGAATGGGCAGATGATTTTCCAGGAGAGGAGGAGAGTTTTCCTTTCCTTTCTTTCTTTTTCTATATACCCTTTTGTACTTTGGACATATATTCATTATCTGACCAAAAAATTAATTTTCTTTTAAAGAGGCTATTAGAGAGCTTCCCAGATGGCTCAGTGGTAAAGAATCTGCCTGCCAATACAGGAGACACGAGTTCAATCCCTGATCCAGGAGAATCCCACGTGCCGCAGGGCAGCTGGGCCCGTGCACCACGGCCACTGAGCCCCGGCACAGCTGAGCTGCAACTACTGAGCCCGCAGGCTGGAACTACTAAACCCCGTGCACCCTAGAGCCTGTGCTCCACAAAAAGAGAGGCCCTGCAACGAGAAGCCTATGCAGGGCAGCTAGAGAAAGCCCATGCAGCAAGGAAGGCCCAGCACAGCCAAAAATCAACCAATCAATCAATAAAATTATAAAGAGGCTATTAGACCATCCAGAGAAAATGGTAGGGAGAATGTGCCTGCTGCTTAACCCCTCCCTGCCTTAGAAAAACACAGCCTCCTTAAACCTAGTAGCCTAATGCCACCCTCAAGAAGCTTTTGTTGAGAAGACTGACTCTACCGGTCTGGCTAGAACTCAGACCTGAGATGACTGACTCTACTGGTCTGGCTAGAACTCAGACCTCAGGGAAAGAGAGGTGTGGTGTAGATCTTATATCCTCTTGCTGAATGTATTGCTATCTGGGGACTAACTGATTCCATTACCAGTTTCCTAATCTTGACTGATGCCAGGTATGAAAAGTAACAATGTATTGGGTTATTACTCAGCATGCATCCGGTGCCAAGGGAAAGGAGATGACATGATAGACCGTAAGCCATGAAAATGCTAGAGGAATGGAAAAGCAGGGGTCACACAGAAGGTAAGTACCCATTCCTTCCTTACCTTGGAGCAGATTTGTGAGCAGAAAGGGTCCAGTGTAGTTGGTAGCAAAGGTGAGATCAAGGCCCTCTGGAGTAAGTGTGGTAGGGAACCCTGTGAGAGATAAAAACATAGGTGGTGGGTGATGGAGTGAGAATCCTTAGGGAGACAAAGTCTGGGGAGGATATATTGGGTTCACTAGAAATGCCCTGGTGGCTCAGACAGTAAAGAATCCACCTGCAAGGCGGGAGACCTGGGTTGGATCCCTTGGTTGGGAAGATCCCCTGGAGGAGGGCACGGTAACCACTCCAGTATGCCTACAGAATTCCATGGGGAAAGGAGCCTGGTGGGCTACAGTCCATGGGGTCACAAAGAGTTGGACACGACTGAGTGACTAAACCCAGCACAGAAACACCACAGGAGCATGGATGTGTTGAGATGGGGCCAATGATGTTTGAGACTGTAATTTTAGGTTTTTCAGATAGTGTCTGAATTAAAGTTTCCATGGGATGTACAGGTTAGGCTTGAAGGATGCCTGTTTTGAGGTCCCTGAGCTAGAAATGAAACTCTGGAAATGTGTTTAGGGAAGTAAGTCAAGGCACATACCACAGACTGCAGCATTGTTAACCAACAGATGAATCTCAGGACACTCCCGCAGCAGCCGCTGAGCAAAGCTCCGGATAGAGGCCATAGAGCTCAGGTCCACCTCACCAAGTAGGAGGCGGTTGCTCTTAGATGTTGCTTGTATCTCAGCCAGGGCTTGCTGTCCACGCTCTCGACTACGGCAGGCCAGAATCACACGGGCCCCACGGCGGGCCAGCTCCTGAGACACAGCCTTCCCAATGCCTGTGGGAGGGCAGCTTCAGAGTATGCTAGTCTGGGGGGTGACTAGAGGGCAATGGAGCAAGTAGGGTGGGAAACAAGGGTTCTGACAGTGGGAGCTGGTCCTCCTCTCTGCCCTCCCTGTTGGGGCAGTTGGAGGCTGTGGTTGTGGCAGGTCAGGAGGAACACTCACCACTGTTAGCCCCAGTTACCACTGCTGTCTTCCCAGTCAAATCCGTGGAGCAGCGCTGGAGGTCCCAGAGATAAAACTTATGCCAGATCTGCACACTTAGTCTAAGCAGGAGGACCAGAATGAGGAGGACAGAGCCAGGACCCCATACTGGGCTGCTGAGTACAGACCACAGCGACATGGCAGAGAAGACTGGCCCGCCACCGGAAGTGCTGCCCAAAGGAGGAGGGCAGGGAGGGACTTGTGAAAGCTGAGTAGCACCAGCCAACAGGTTGGTGTGGGGCACAAAGCGCAAAATTTAAGGAGGCACTCACTCTTGGATGTGTTCGAGTATCCCATTTGAACCTGAGAGTGAGTTCCTCCTTAAATTATTTTCACTCGCTATCTGATTGCCTCATTCCAATGCTGGTTGAAGTCAAAGATCAAGAGAGTCAGAGTTTCCCTAAGTCTTGCATAGCCTCAAATTTGTCTCCAAAGAAAACTTGGTATGCCTCTGAGGTGAACTGATAGAGCTCCAGGGGCTGAAAATAAAATTCCTCATGTCTTGAATCACTCTGTGCTTAAAAAGAGCCACTTCCTTCTTCACTTACTGGAAGGAGACTAAGTTCTCCTAACTGAGGCAGATCCCTCTTGCAACACTTGTGTGCTCCTTTGTGGAAATGGGGATGGTTCTCCAGAATGCCTCTCCTGGAGAGCCACCTTGACCCTAAAGCGGGGTCTCCCAAGAGTGTAATGTAATTACGTTCTGTGTTCTTACAGAGCTCTCCAGTTCAGTGAGAGCACACACTTGGAAGGAACTGATGGACATCAGGCCAATTCTTAAGGCAACTCAACTGTTTATTTCTGGCAAGCAGACAGAAGGAAGGTAGAATTCCCACTGCCTAGGGCTTAGAATGGGGCGGGCGCTTGGAGGGGAGTGACCACATTTTGAGGGCTGAGTTCATTAGCTGTGCCACAGTCACCTGCGGCTTCGGGGCACCTGTGTGGATGGGAGGAGAGGCGCTGCCTTCTCTGTCGTCCCTTTGAGGCTTAGCGGAGCTAAGCAGCACCTGCGTACTTGGATTCCACATGCTCACACCAGGAGCCAGCTTCGGTGTTCCCGGCAGCAACACGGGCTTCCACGTCACCTGGGACGTGGCCTCCAGAACGTGAGGCACGGGATGAAGACATGGGTGAGGATCCTGGCTTTCCCTGTCCCCAGGGCCCAGGCCCTGCGGAGGCACACGGGTGCGGCCGGCCCAGAGCTCGCCCAGCAATTCGGCCTCCCCCTCCCAGCCGCTGGGCCACTTGGCACCCGGCCACAGCCTGGGGCTGGGGCTGCATTCCCTGTCCGGGCGCGCCCGGTGTGTGGCGAGAAAACGGAGCCCGGGACTGGGGAAGGGAAGCTTTGAACCGAAGCCGGGAGACGGTAGGCGTAAGCTTAGAGTAGGGCACTGGAGGCTGAGACCGGGGCCCAAAGCTCGGACAGGGACGCCAGGTGGGAAAGGGAAGAACTCTGACCGGGAGACGCGGAGCTGGGGCGGGAGGCTTGCGGCCCGGCTGGGGCCTCGGTCTTCTCGCCCCGCTGGCGCCCCCGGTAGGCCTCCAGGGGGCGGCCCTCCGCGTCTGGGACCAGGACCTCCGACAGCGGGCGCACCCAGGGGCGCGGCAGCCGCGCGGGGTCCAGACGCGTCATTGCCCTCTTACGGCCAATTCTGGAGTGAAGTGCGCTGGGCCGCTCGTCAGCCAGCCACGGCGGCTGCGGCGGGAATCCCGCCGTGGGGTTGAGGGTGGTGGGGCCGCCCTCGGAGAGATCGGACACCAACACCCGCGAGGGGCTGAGGGGCACCTTCTCCTCCCTGAGCTCCAGCCGGTCTCCAGCCGCGTGCGGCTGGGGCGTGCAACTGTAGAGGTCCTCGAGAGAGAACTGAGAGCTGATGGGCTGTGCCCGCTCGACAGAGCCCTGAGGGCTGGCTACCAAGGACAGCTCCAGAGAAGCGTGGGTACTGCCTGCCGGCACCATCTCCATCGACAGCTGGCTGCTCGAGTTCGAGGATCCGACTGCAATCAGGTTAGTCTGGTCGCTCCTCGACTGGTCACCCAGTTTCTCCAAAGGACCCCGGGGCCCTGTCTCCTGAAGCAACTCGGGCGTGGATGGAGAGCCCGGGGTGACTGTTAGCTCCCAAGATTCCATCCGCTCCCGAGAGCCTGAATCCGTCCACGATCCTCCTAAAGGAATCTGGTCCACGCTCTCTTGGTCCTGGGGAAATGCACAGGGGTGGAGGTCAGGGGTGAGCAATGGATCGGGGGCGGTGGTGAGAGGTGGGCAGCAGCTGGAGGCTGGGCTTACTTCTCCTTGAGACGTCTCCTCCAGCCCCACCGAGGCCCGGGCGTGCAGCACTGGCACGGATCCCTGAGCCCAGGCATCCGTCGTGCAAGCCAAGGGCTCCTCATCCTCGCCCCATGTGGGGTCCTCTGCCACTGCAGATTCTCCCTCGTCCCGCGCCAAAAAGCGCCACTCGGTGATCTGCAGCATGGCCTCCCGTGCCTGACTGAGGTGAATGGAATGCACTGCGAAGGCGAGAAAGGCTCTCAGTCCAGCAGGGAGGGGTCAGGGAAAGCGGAGATGGGTCTGAAGGACAAGGATCCAGGCCTACCTGCTGGGTCAGATAGACTTTAAAGGCGGAGTCCATGACTCGGGCCACCAGATCAGCCAAGATGTCGCCCACCACGTCCTCGCCCTCTTCGAGAGCCGTGAGCACTATCCATTCGGCCTCAGTGAGCCGCCCAGGCACGATGTCCACCTGCGGCACGGGAACCGTGGGTGGCCGCACCTTTTCCGCCTTGGATCGGGTCACCCCGCGGTCTCGGACCTGCCTCTGTGGGAAAGGAACAAGGCACTCAGGGCGGGAAACCGAGGAGTGGAGCAGCAATTATGGGTTAGGAGGAAGCTTCCGTAGGTTGTCTAAGACGAAGGAAAGGCCTTTAGAAAGGGACACTTTACTACTAAGAGCGTACTATGTGACAGATGCTTTTCAGGTGACCTAGACGATTTAAATTTTCAAACAGCTCACTCAGTCCCTTTCACAGACAAAGGAACTGAAGCCTGACAGCAGTTCACCTCCACTTGCTTGGGGTTACACAGTGAACCCAGGCTATACGTAGCTCTAACTGCACAGTCCTTGCTATTTGCGCTAGTTCAAAGTATTCAAAATTCTTGAGAGTTCAGGAATTTGAAAAAGTCAATAAACAGTACAGGAATTATTGGTGTGTTTCCCATCTCCTCCCACTCCCCAAATCAACTTAGATCTTCATTTCACAATATACATCTAAATAAATTCCAGAATTAAAGCATGCACACAAAATTAAAACAAAAGATAAAATGTAGGGTAAATAGTTTAAATTGTCATATAATCTCTGGGTGAGAAACAGCTGCCTAAGCATAAAAGTAATGTAAGAAATAATACAGAAATGGGTAGATAACTGTATGTATGTATATATATATATATATATATATATATATATCAAATTTTCCTGTGCTTTTTTTAAAATTCCCAATTACAAGCTGATAATAGTAGTATCATTTACTGGCACTTAAAGTATATCAGTCACATACATGGATTCAGTTCCTACATTTTTTAGACTACATACTATTTTTATCCCCATTTCACAGAATTTGCCCAAGATCACAGAGTAAGGAAGTAGTAGAGTCATAATTCATATGCAGGTCTGTTTGACTCCAGAGCTTGGCTTTATCCTGCTTCCTAAACAAAAAATACATGCAACAAATTTTTTAAAAAGATATTCCCAAATACATTAAAAATGCATATAAAATTTTATAACCATAAGATCTCCAAGGATAATAAGCAAAGAACATAATATTTCACAAAAGTGGAACTACTGATGACTAATAAACATTTGAAAAGATGTCCAATCTTCAAAAGTACCAATTCCAGTTTTATAAATACACAAAGGTAATACTCTGAAATGAAAATATATTCTCCAAAATATTCCCTGTGATGTCATTTATAATAGCAGAATATTGAAAACATACATCTAACAAGGAAAATAGGTGGCTAATTGTGTGCTACCTATATGATGAAATATTATGTGATGATTAAAGGCAGTCTTACAATAGCATAAGAAAATACTTATGATGTAATGTTAAATGAAAGAAATGATATAAAATTACATATCAAGTATGATCTCAGGTATGTAAACCAATATGTGTTGAAGAAAAGAAAGCACCATGTATATGTTTCTTTCCTACACTCTTCTCCAGTTTATAAGTTCTCCACAATGACTTTACATCCTTTTATAATCAAGAAAAATCCACTGAAAAAGAAAAGTCTAGTCTCCCAAAAACCCATTTTAGGAACATACGAATTTACTAGTAAATTATTGGGAGCCTCTTTAATTTCCCCACGACAGTCTCCCTGAAGCTGATTCCTTCTAAAATTTACCCCCCAACACAATTTCCCTAACTTTTGTCTTCCCACCCCCAACATTATTGCTTCATACATGGTGTTCCCCAAAATTCATTCTCCCCTAACTCTGGTGTTTCCTAAACCTCACACTGAACTCAAAATCCCTTAAGTTTGTTTCCCATCTCTGCCAGTGAGAACAGTTGTTAGCAAGCCCAAGGAACGGTCTACAGCCCCTTTCAGGCTTGGCCAGAGCACAGGTAGTTAAGGCTGGGAGAGGAGAGTTGATTCCTTAGACAACCCCGCCCAGGCTCTCATTGCTGCTGCTGCTGCTAAGTCGCTTCAGTCTTGTCCGACTCTGTGCGACCCCATAGACGGCAGCCCACCAGGCTCCTCCACCCCTGGGATTCCCTAGGCAAGAATACGAGAGTGGATTGCCATTTCCTTCTCCAATGCATGAAAGTGAAAAGTGAAAGTGAAGCCGCTCAGTCGTGTCCGACTCTTAGCGACCCCATGGACTGCAGCCTACCAGGCTCCTTCACCCATGGGATTTTCCAGGCAAGAGTACTGGAGTGGGGTGCCATTGCCTTCTTAACGGGCTCTCATTACACCCGCGCTAATGGCTACACCTAGAAGTGGCCTGACCAGAGGAGTTGGAGATATTACTGCATAAATGCTCTTCAGTCTATTTTAGAGTTTCTTGGTTTTTAAACAATTGACTTTCAGTACAGCCTCAGAATTGTTGTTTAATCCATTTTTTCCTCCCGAAATTCTCCTAATGAATCCTATCTAGCAACACCCTCTCCCCAGTACCTGACCAATTCTGGTTTATCCATTTAAATGAGTACCTCAATATAAGACACTCATTAAACACATTAACTGTTGTCAAAGTCACTTCTTGTTCTCGGGCTCTTCATGACCCATTTAACCCCCTTCCCTCAGGCTCCAAGTGTAACAATGCATGTGAGTGCGCGTGGTGCAGGTGTCGGTGTTCTGTCCTAGTGCACCGACATAGCTACTTCGGTCATCTTGAACGCCCGCGTGAAGGGCGGATGCCGGGTGGCACAGAGCTGGCCCACGGTTCCGGACACTGGTCTTAACCCCGCTCTGGGCCACGCTCAGCTGAGCTAAAGCTCACCGGGCCTTCGTGCGCCATCGCCTCAACTGTAGCTGAAACCCCCAGGCTCCAGCAGCTTTCTGTCCTGCCGCAGCTGCTGCTGCTGCTGCAGCCTGTCGGTCTCCTCGGCAACCACGCCGCAGGGAGGCTCGCCCCGCCCACAGTTGCCCCGGCAGCCGCGCCGGGCGCGCGTCGCACGTTAGGGTGGTTCACCCCACCCAACGGCCGTGCGTACGTGCGTCGTCTCTATGGTGGCGGCGGATTCGGAGAGACCGAACGCTTCTCGAGTCTCGGAGCTGCTGGTGTGAACTCTGACCTGGTCCGGGGGCTTCGGGGAGCCAGGCTGAGGGAGGAAGAGCCTGGGGGCTACCCTGCTTCATCCTGCCTCGACTCGGGCTCTTGGGGCCACTGGGTCCTGGGCCATCACCATTCCTCCTCTGGGGTTCCCCCCATCACCTCATGACTCAGCCCTAGGGTTCCCCTTCCAGCTCCGCGTTATCCTTCCCACACTATGTGACCACCAACCCCCATCACCATCCCCGAGGCCCTCGTTCATTCACATCGCGACCCAGTCGCCGGGGGCTTTCCCAGTGCCTCATGTCAGTACCATCCCACCCCCAACCCCCTTAGGAATCTCGGCTGTCTTCTGCTTTCCGCGCGCCTGGGATCGATCGTCTCTCCCCAAGAATGTTTCGCCGGGATTGCTCCATCCCGCTTCGAGGCTCGGCGGCCGCCCTGTGCAACAACCTCAGTGTGCTGCAGCTGCCCGCCCGCAGCCTCACTCATTTTGGAGTAGTCCATGGACCCAGCGCCCAGCTACTCAGCGCTGCTCCTGAGGGTGTGCCCTTGGCCCAGCGCCAAATCCACGCTAAGGAGGGCGCTGGAGTGAGCCCCCCACTTATCACCCAGGTGAGGCGTGGAGTTGGGAGTGGTGTTGCTGAACCCCGCCCTACCTAGAACCCGACACTTCCTCTCCAAACCTCAAGGAATTATGCCTTCCCTGACCATCTGAATTTCCACACTTCTGAGTCCTCATGTCCTCTGCTCTGACTACTTCTTACTCTGATTCATCTCCCTCTAGATCCACTGGTGTGTCCTCCCTTCCGAGTATTGCTGGTACTTACCTCTCATCGAGGAATACAAGTAAGAAGACCTTCCTATCCTCCCCCGCTAGAGTCTTAACTTCTCTCCAGGGCCCCTAGTGTGTGTGCTGTGCTTAGTCGCTCAGTCGTATCCGACTTTGCGAACCCATGGGCTGTAGCCCACCAGGCTCCTCCGTCCATGGGATTCTCCAGGCAAGAATACTGAAGTGGGTTGCCATTTCCTCCTCCAGGGGATCTTCCCAACCCAGAGGTCTGTCTTCTAAACATTTCCAAGCTGTTCTCATGCTTAGGCCCCTCATCTCTCATCTTCATACCTTCCTTGTTTTCCAATTCTTAAGTGCCATCTCCAATATCTGCCCTTTTATTAGTTGTGTGACCCTGGGCAATTTAGTGAACTTCTCTCAGAGCCTCAGTGTCTTCTGTTAAATGCAGATAAAAGTAGCACCTCCTTCCCAGGAGAATTTTGAGGATTAAACAGGCTAAGGTTAACATGAGTATGTGGAGTAGCTGGTACAGAGCTCAGCAAAGGTCTGCTGGGTTATGACCCCGTCCTTGCCCTGGTCTTCCAGATGTATGAGTCTGATGGCTCCGTCATGGTCTACTGGCATGCACTGGACGCTGGAGATGCCTCTCTAGGTACCTGCAGGGCTGGGCTGGGGGTAGGGAGTGTTTGCTGGGGCTAGGGGGGATAATACTTCTAATCATTTTACCCTCTCATACTCAGTGCAGGCTGTGTTTGCCCGAGGAATTGCTGCCAGTGGCCACTACATCTGTGTGGGTGAGGGGGCCAAAGGCAGGGCATTGGAGAATGCTGAGGTATAGGGGTGTGGGCTTTGACCAGGATGCTGCAGAAGGTCTGAGGAAATTGTGGAGTGTTAGAGGGGTGGGAGTGAAGGAAGGTCTGAGAAACTCCAAAAAGCCATGGAGGGGTTCAGAGGGGCAGGATGGTATAGGAAAAGGGCAGTGAATGTTGGGAGTGGAGCTGTTGGAGCAGTGAGAGGTGGGTTTGTTACTAAGGTTTCGGGATGGAGGGAGGGCTTAGCATGGTGGCTGGAAGCCTGGGAGCACCAGGAGGCCGTCAGTGGAGCACTGGTTCTGCAGGAACATGGTCGGGCCGGGTACTGGTGTTTGACATCCCCACCAAGGGTCCCAACATTGTACTGAGTGAAGAGCTGGCAAGGCACCAGACACCAATCTCAGACATTGCCGCTGAGCCTGCCCAGGGACAGGTGAGTCGATCCCCCCTACCTATTCCAGTGAATCTGAGGGCCTTCCCCACCTTGGGGAAGCAGGGGACCTGGGTTCAAGCCTTGGCTTTGTCATTAAGCAGCTGAATGACTATGGGCAATTTAGTGCACTTTGCTGAGTTTTAGCAACCTCAGGTCCAGTGATGAGTCCAGAAATACTTTATATTCACGTGGCACTTAATAGTTCACTCATACTTTATGATTCTGGTGTGAATGTAGTAGTTGGGACTGATGGTTTCTGGCATGTGTGGCTTCCTTCTCCGAACTCGGGGGAGTTCCCCCTATCGAGGCCCACCTCCAGTGCTATCCTTGCCTGGAAGTCTTCCCCCTCTTCCAGCCCCGACTCATCTCCATTAGCTGAACACTGAATGGATACTGCCCACAAAGACAACTCTTATCTCCCTGATTAGATTGTAAACCTCTTGAAAACAGGGTGTGTATCATATAATTCCTATGCTACACTGCACTTGGCACAGAGTTGGGCCTGTGGGCTCTGTTGGCTGCCTGGGTTGTCAAGAGTCCCAGAGTCTAGTCATGACTGTGACTGGCTCAGTGCAAGAACTCCAGAAGGTCCTAACACTGTGGCCTTAGTTTCATCATTCATCCAATGAGGACAATTATATACCCTAACATACGGGATGTGTGCTGGGGTTGGGGTAGGGAGTCAGACTCTATAAGGAATACATCGAAAGCATTTAATGCTTCCAAGAGACCCTTCCAGCCAGTGATGGGTCCACATCTTCCCCTTTCCCTGGAGAGACAAAGATGCAAATACTGCCTCCCTTCCCCTCCTGCCCGTATATAGGACCCAGCAGGGAGAAAAAAAGGCTAATCCTGCCTTTCCCCTCAGGACTGCGTGGCTGACACTGTAACAGCAGATGACTCGGGCTTGCTGTGTGTCTGGAGATCAGGGCCCAAATTCAAATTACTGACCCAGATTCCAGGATTTGGGTAGGTGAGGCAGAAGGGTGCTGAGGCCTTCCTGAGGTAGCTTCAAGGTGGGGAGTGGGCTTAGGTCTGGGAAATCCAAGTGTGATTGTCATCCTTGCAGGGTCCCGTGTTCTTCTGTGCAGCTGTGGCAGGGGACCATAGCAGCAGGCTACGGGAACGGTCAAGTGCGTCTGTATGAAGCCAGTACAGGAACTATACACGTCCAGATCGACGCCCATGCCCGGGCCATCTGTGCCCTGGACCTGGCTCCTGAGGTGGGCAAGGTCAGTCTCCCACTCTGTCCTTGCATACCCTTGTTTCCTGGTGCTGGGATGTTGAGAGGCACTCCACAGACTTATCTCTGCCTCTCAGGGTAGCCCCCTCCCCAGGCACCTGGACTGGGCTTTACAGCCTATACCAGCCCTTGGTCAGCACATCTGACTCTCACTGGTGCTCCTTGCCTTTCTTTAAAATAGCTACTCTCTGCGGCTGAAGACACCTTCATACACATCTGGAAGTTGAGCAGAAGCCCAGAGGATGGCTGCATTGAGGTATGTGTCATGAGAGGGGTGGAATGAGGGCCCGAGGATGAGGCCACAGGCCCTGAACAGCTGTCTTCTCTCCCAGGTGGAACACTGTCACGGTGAGTGTGTGCCTGACACCCAGCTGTGTGGTGCCCGATTCTGTGACCCGTCAGGCAGCTCCTTTGCTGTGACTGGCTATGACCTCGCTGAGATCCTGAGATTCAGCAGCATGTGAGAGGAGAGCAGCCCTCTATTTCCCTGTGGTATTTATAAAGTACCCCCACTCCACCCAGCCGTTGTCTGATTACTCAGTCTCGTGGTCACACTTCACAACTGGTGAACTAAGCTCCAGGGATAAGGGGCTAGGCGAGTCCTGACCACGTCAAGAGGCAATCTGTCCTCAGCAACCAGGTGAAGGGTGATGTTAAATAACTTTAATGGTCAATGTAAAAGTCACAAGGGAGGGGTGTTCCCTCCCAGGGCTCTTCAGTGCCATTCTCAAAGCTGGTTAATGCAGGGAGGTAGGGCAGGGTTGGTTCCAGTTTTCTCCCAGGAAGGGTTTACGGGGTCCCAGCCAGCCCTGGGAACCAGTCCCTCAGCACCGTGGCAACCGCAGCTTAGAGGGGCTTCTGCTACCCCTTCTCAGCCTACTCCAACTCCAGCAGAGGAAGGGGAGGCCAAGCTGGTCAGCCTGCTACAAACAGTGCTGAATCCGAGCCCAGCTGCACACAGATCTTCCCCTCTTCTGGCCAGATCCTGTTGCCAGCACCTTTTTCTCTCACACTGGTGACTGGAGCCAAGTGTGGGGTGGGCCTTTGCTGCAGAGGCCTCTGGATCGTGGGGATCGCTGCAGGGGGAGAGGGGCGACCAAGCGAGAAGCCCCAGGGGAATGGTCTGGGGGGACAGCATCCAGAGAGAATGTTCGGGGTCTCCCCCAGGGCAAGGAATGGATCCGGGCTGGAGCTGGGGCCACTGAAGCAGGTGAGCAGGGGCCAGGCAAGGCAGGCTGGTCTGTAAACACTGCTAGCCAGGGTGGGGGCGTCTCCAGCCTCGCGCCCTCCCGCTGGGCCAGGATGTCTGTCACTGCTGCAATGTCATCCAGCGGCTCAATAGCTGTGGTATCAGGAAGGATTGAGGGGAGGGGAGTCAGAGCTTGGGCCCCAGAGCTACTCAGCCCTGAGCATCACCTGTCACTGTAAGAGGAGGAAAGCAGAGCCCGGATCTCAGCTGAGACTGCAGTATCCTGCAGAGGCAGCCCCTCACATGGGCCCCCAGGAAACACAGGCTCTGACAAGACTGTGGCACATGGGGGCGGTGGGTGGACAGCAAGAGGCGGGCAGGCAGAAGTAGGTGAAGAAACCAAGAAAGGGGGGGAAATTAAAGCGTTCCAGGCAAACGAAGGGTCAGAGGAAGAGACAGGAATCCACACACAGAAAGGGAAACAGGAAGGAAAAAATTAGGGGGAAAAAATCCATGAAATGCATCTGGTTCTACAGGGTTTTGTTTGAACTTTGGTGGAGGTGATTTTAAGAAGAGTTGGAGAAGGGAAAGGAATCCTGGGTGGGACTTGGGTCCCCAGAGCTCTGCCTTAGCCCACAGTGTGCTTTCTCTCTGTCTCCATTATCTGGGTTCCCCTGAAGCCCCCAATGCAACTTCCTACGAGGATCCCACAATGCATTTTCACTCACCCATTTCGTGGTACAAGGACCCCTGCTTGGCCAGCACTTGGGGTGGTTTCCGAGGAGCAGGTGTTTCAATTTTCATTATTTCATCACAGCACTGCTTCCACTGACCTGAGAGAAGAGCATTGATGGGGTGGGCTGCCTTCTCCCCTGCTATATTCCCTTCCACACCTTCTTGAAATAGGCTCATTTCAAAAAGTATTGTATTATTATAAGAATTATTATAATGATTTAATATTGTATTAATTATATAATTTTTAATTATAATAATTATTAAATAATTTTATTTTGGTAAAAATAACAAGCCCCAATCCAGACCCCTCCTCTTACTCATGTCAAAGAAAAGCTGCCACAGAGCCTCCATCCAGCTCTGCAGGGCTCCCCGACTCTCTGCCTGAAGAGTGTGTGTCACCTCTTCCTCCCCATACCGGTTACTGATGCTCAGGGTGAAGGGCCAGCCGGCTGCCTGGTCCAGCTCCCCTGCCCGGACTTGAGTCTCCTATAGGAGAAATCCAAGATCTGCTTCCACCTTCACCTTGGTCACAGAAGTCAGTGGTGACATCAGGCAGGCTTGGTCATCCCTTACCCTTAGAAGGAGGAGCTTGTGGAGCTTTCACCAAGCCCTCTCATTTGCCTCCTACTGATCAGAGTGGGAAGAAATGGCAAGAAAGGACTGGAATGAGGCAAGTCATCCTTAGACAGGAAAAGGAACAGATGGAGACAGGAAGGAGAGATTAAACAAGGCAGGGAAGGTGAGGAGGCAGGCAGGAACAGGAACACTAAGGCCCCTCAATACTTTTATAAAAGTCGGCAGGAATGCCAGCAAAAGGGCTAGGAAACAAAGAAGGTCCTTGGACTTGGGCTGGGAGAGAAAACCAGGAAAGGGTAAAAGAGATGCAGACTGGAATCTGAAGAAAGATGGGAGGAGGATGAAAAGTCCTAAACTGGCAGTAGAACCCTCTGTGACACTTGGCAGGGGCTGAGGCTGGTGAGTAGAAGGGACTCGTTTTCCGTGACGCTGGTGGGGAGAACACGGTCCCTCGGCATCCTTGGCCCTGAAGCTGGGTGTGGTGCTATTGGGAGCAGGAAGCTAGCTTTGATCTCTCTGAGATCTCTGTGCCCACCCTCCTGGGGCCTGACGGAGAGGTTCCCGAACCCTGGCACCTGGTGGCTTCACCACCAGAGACTCATCACCTTGTTGATTGCGATAGTAAACAGCGGCTCGTCCCCAGTGTCTGTGTCTTCAGGTTGCCGGTAACAGAAGAGGTTTGTGCCTTTCAGGACTCCATGTACTTGCACCCAGTCCCGCGGCTCCCCAGCTTGCTGCATAAATGACTCAAGGTTTCCTAGGGGAATCACACCCCCAACACCCTTCTTCCCAGTCCCCCACAGAAAAACGACTCCTTTCTGCCCACCCTCCTATCTTACCCTCCTTTCATCTTACCATGCCCCTCCTTCCTCCACTCAGATCTTACGTTTTCAATAGTTCTTTGATCCCTAGGTGATCTGGCTCTCCTTTGTCTTCTCCCACTTCCCTTCCACTCCTCAGGGCCCCTCACCTGCACCCTGAGGGTACCACTTGCAGTAGGCTGAGTCATGCAGAGAGGCTGAGCCACCAGGCGGCAACACACGCTACCATAAAGGGGCAGCCAGGCAGGGTTCTCCTCTGGGGGAGAAAGAAGTGCAGGGTGAGGGTGGGAAATGTGAAGGGGAAGGGACCATCTAACAGCCCCTCTTCTCATCATCCAGATCTCCCACATAGACACATACTCACCAGGAGTGGCAAGGGTGAGGTCATGTGTGCGGAACCCATCTTGCACAGCTGCTAGGGTGAGCGTGGTATGAGCCAAGAGGTGGTAACGAGGACCACTGCAGGACAGAGAAGTGGGCAGCAGCCAAGTGAGGGGCATGCTGGGTGGCAAGAGCAGTAAGAGCTGAGCAGGTCTGCCCCACTGTTTAAGCTGCCCCATGGAAAACTAGCTTGCCTCCCCCACAGAGGATGAAACATTTACTGTACCCCTGATAAGTGCTGGGGCCTGTGCTTTAAATACGTTATCCCACTGTATTCCCACAACAGCCCTGAGGTTGGTGGCATTCTTTAGTTAATAGACGAGGCAGCTTGAGGCTTAAAGAGGTTAAGAAGTCTGCCCCCAAATAAAACAGGTGGTAGAACTTGAATTTGAATCTGCATCTATCTCCAAAATAAGCAATCTGTTCATTACCTGCAGGGTTCTCAAACTGCTCCTCAGACACCCAGTGAGTCTACTAGGTGCCTCCAGGTGCCTGTAGGCAACAGTACCACAGCACCCAGGCTATTCTGCTGGGTGCCAGGGTACTCTGTTATATCTACATAAAGTCTTCTCAGTTGGCTGTTTGAAGTACCAGAGGTATGGGCCAGAGTGCCTCCCAGTATGTGACCACTGCTCATTCATATCTGTCTGCATGTCCTGGCAACAGTAGAAAATAGGCTCTGCCTGCTCAACACAGCTCAGAGATCACCGGTGGCCAGCTGAGGGCTGGGGAGGAATATAGGTGCTTACCCCACAGCCGGGGTGGGAAGCAAGATGGGACTGCTGCCTGAGCCCCCAGCAGTCTCCAGCGATGCTCGGACACGCCGCCCTGAGGCGCGGCCCAGGGAGCTGCTGAGTTTGGTGGCAAGCCTCTTGGGGGCTCCAGCCAGGGCCCCCTCCTCTTCCACACAAGCCCCATACAGCTCCAGCCGCAGTTCAAAGTCTGGCCCTGCCTCGGCACTGTAGGAATACGGGAGGAAGAAGGAGAGGAGGATAGTCTGGGCCAGTCCAGGGAGCGGCGCTGGGGTTAGGATGGATGTCGTGCAAGTACAGGACAGCTCCACAGGGGAGGCCCAGCTCCCTCCCTCCTTCTCTTCCTCCCCTCCTCTAAAGCTACATGATTAGAGCCTAGTAGAGAAAGCGGGGAGCCACAGGGGTGAGGTACCCACAAGAGCACGTTGTTCTGAAAGGAGATGTCTGTGAGGGTCCTGTCCACCAGGATCATCTCTGTGTCCTGAATGTGTTCCCCTATCTGCAGCAGCAGGAACACAGCCCAGCGGTGCAGGTCTGGGGGCCGAAAGCAAAACCGGTAATGATGTGCCCCCCAAGGGGACCTCCAGTCTCAGGGCCACTCCCTTAAGTCTGTCCCACGTGTGTGGAACTCACCGCCTTTGTTCTTGAAATATTCTGTGTCCTTCCACATGAGTGGAATCCGAAGATCTAAGGGGCAGAGGGATAGGAATAGAGGTCAACACGGGACAGGAGATCTTCTCACTGGGCCAAGAATGCCAGCAGCTGGGGTAGTTGTGCTTCTTACCAGAAATGCAGATCTGGCCACGGCAGGGGGAGCGCTCAGGGGGTGGCCCACTGTCCGAAGGCCTGTGGGCAAATCACAACATCCTAGCCTGGCCTCTTGACACTATTCCCCCTGGCTCTGGTTCCCAAAGGCTCTAGGACCCCCCTGGCCCAGAGCTCAGCTGCCAGATCCCTGCCAGGCTGACACTGGCAGAGCTGAAGGACTGTTAGGGAGAGCTGTCCATTAAACCCAGGAGGTTGCTGGGCTTGGGAATACTAGAGGCACTTACCTCACACACACAGTACAAGCTCAGGCCACCCCCAACAAGCACCCTTCCTGACCACCTCCCTAGACTCCTGCCAGGAAGAAGTGGGGCTTGAGGAGACAGGTTGCCCACTGAGAGACTCCCTTTCAAGGATTCTCCTCAGGCTTAGAGGAGTTTGCAGTCTTTCTTTTTAACAACAAAAGAGGCTGCTTGTCTCCACCACTCATCACTTCAATAAAGGAGGGTACTCAGTCAGTCAGAAAATCAAGAACCCAAATAGGGCACATTTGTGTCCCATTTATCACAAATCTCTCTCCATCTCCCCCCCCCCCCGCCCCCAGCTTTGATTTCTCCTCTACCCTTCTGGCCAAATTGGCTAAACCTTCCCAGTGCCCCAAGTTCCCCAGTTCCTCCACTGTGGGAGGGACCTCAGATCTTCCTCCCCTCCCTGCCTATCATTAGAACTCACTGAGCATGTGTCCCTTTCCTAAGGTGGTGGCCAGCTTCTCCATACTAATTTATAATTCTTCATAATGAAACTAGTGACTTGAACAGCCTTAAACTAAATGACGTGGCACTGACGGCAGTGTGTTCAGCTGCCAGGGACTTAGGTGTACCACAGATCACACTGTATGGGATGTGTGGGGACTTGGGCAAGGCAGGGCTTGTCAACAGCCACCTCTTAAGAGACAGCAGACACAGTAGAAGCCGTCCCTATGCCTGCTTGCTCTTCCTTTAACTTTATGGAGTAGCCATTGAGGGGTTTCTGCCTTCCCCTGGTGTCTTCACGGGTGAACTCTAGAAGCCTCCTGGCAACCTCTCCTTGTGTGTGAGCTGGAATGGACACTATGCCTGTAAGGGGCCTGTACCTCCTCCCCACTCAGCCTTGTGGGGTCATACAGGTTACTCTGCCAGAAATTTTCCAAGTGACCAATTTACAAAAAAAATGGTCAGTTCTCAGAATGATCAATTTGCCAAATATTTTCTCCCACATTTTAGTTTTACCAGAGCATCACCTCAACCATTTCACTACAGTTTTGTCAGATTGAGTCCTTTTAGTACACTGTCTAATGTATATGAATGGGTAGGCTTTTACTTAAATTTTTTTTAATTATTATTTCTCCCAATTTCTGCCTCAAATGAGGCAAACCCCAGGTATAATTAGCTACTGTCTGTTACAGTAAATGACTAATTGGTCATTTAGCAAATTGACCATTTGGTGAACTAGCTTTGAGAAAATTAGCTTTCAGAAGCCAGACAAACAGGCTCATCAGATCACAGGCACGGCTTAGCAAATTAGCACTTCCGCATTACTATCCTCAGACTGCCGGCCTTTCACCAGACACACTGGCTTTACTGGGCCCTAGCAACTCACTAGTGTGCCTGTGGGCAGCACACTGTGGTGATAAAACACCAAGGTGTCTTCTAGGTCCCTGGGAAGTCTTCATCAGCAAGTCGTCTTCGAGGTGCCCCATACCCCATGCTTCATATATATCCAGTGCACCACTATCCCCATAGAGCCTCGCCTCCCCTTGCTTACCGCCGGCCTGTCTTCTTCAGCACCTGTGCCTCCTTGCGCCGCTGCAGCTCGCCCATGTAGTTGAGGATGCGGCTGTTGCACACTAGCAGGCTCTTGGTGGCCTCCAGAGCCTGCTCTCGCTGGGAGCAGGCCGCCAGCAGCTTGCAGGCCCCTTCCCTCATCCGGATCTCATGGTCTAACTTTCTTTGCAACTCTGTGTCCTAGCCAGAGTGGGGATAAGGAAGAGAAGGAAATATCAATCGGGGGACAGGCTGATGCACCCTTCAGTCCCTAAGTGGGCTGTGGTCAACAAGAAACTGATGAACTTAGGTTTCAGGCAACTAAAGGGCAGGGACAGTCTCAATTTCAACTGCCCAGGAATAACCAGAGAAGCTTTGTAAAAATACAGATGCCCTTGGGAGTATAAGTTTTTTCAGCCTCTTTGGAGCACAATTTGGAAAAATCTGTAAAAACTACAAATTCACATCCTTTTATCCAGCTATGCATCATCTACAAATATAGTGACACCTGTGGGCAGAGCTATATTCATTGCAGCATCAATTTAAAACCCCAAGATTAAAAGTCCTTCAATAGGGCATTGGTTAAATATATTTAGTACCTCTATACCATGGAATATGGAATATTGCAGACATTAAGGTAGACATGTATGCAAAAATGAAACTATTCAAAATATATGAAATGAGAAAAGATAGTAGAACAGTATTACAGCATGCTGCTATTTGGAGCTATTTATATTTATATATGCTTAAATATATGCATATCCATATCCATAGATACACATAAAATAGTAGTGGTTGTGGGGCTGGGAGCCAAGAATGGAAAGTCAACTTATGACAGTTTATCCAGTTTATAAATTGGGAGTTCAGGTACACTCGTGGCTGATTCATGTCGATGTATAGCAAAACGAATACAGTATTGTAAAGCAAAACAAACTAAAAAATAAAAATTAATTAAAGAAAAAAATAAAATAAAAATAAAAAAATAAATAAAATTAAAAAAATAAAGTCTTAAATGCATTTTAGCTTAAAAAAATAAAAAAATAAATCTACCACACTATTGGAAATTGTATTACCTTTTAAAAAAATTAAATCTTCTGATTTTTTAAAAAAAGGTCACCAGGCCCCACCTCAGATTAGCAGAATAAGAATCTCTTAAGAGGTGGGGCATGTGCATTTTGGGGAAAATTCCCCAAGTGACCTTGAGGTGTAGCCCAGGCTGAGAACCTCCACCTAAAGGGAATGGCCACAGATGGTAGATCCTGGGTTACCCCAAAGACTCGAGTGATGAGAGACCCTAGTTGGCAGGGGGTCAGTGGAGAAGCAGCATACTACCTCCAGTGTTCACCCATGCTGTACAGAATGCCGTACACACCCCAGATTCTGGAGCGTGCCACCTGCTGGCCTTCTGAGCATGGGAGGTGAAGACAGACATGAAGGCAGGTGAAACAGAAGGTCAAGAGCGAGTTGCTGAGCAGGCACCTAGCAAAATGCCCAACATATGGTGTACTTGGAAGGAGGTGGGGGCAGGGAGGAAGTAGTGTGTACTTATTTTAATGATGCTACCTCAGCCCCAGTAACATTCACCCAATAACAACACTAGAGCATCCCTGTGCTGTCGAAGGCTTCACATTTGAAATCCAGCTGGGAGGTGAGAGATGCAGACATTAATGGCTGTTCTGGAAGTGCCAGGTCATGGCACAAATGCACTCAGGAAACAGACCCTATTTGTTTCTGGCTGAGGTGATGGGGAGGCTTCAGAGAGCAACAGGAAGACTAACCCTATTACAGTGCATACAAATCAGAAGCAAGCCAAGTGGAGTCATAGGGTTGGAAGAGGAGGGTGAATGTGACTGCCCAACATCAAAACCTGTCTTCTCCCTCACACCAGCTCTTTCACACTCTGTGCCCTTGCTTCTGTCCCTGATGACTCTAGCCTTCAAGTCTCCAAGACCTGAACACCCTAAATTACTGCTTCCAGGAATTGCCTTGTCTGACCTACCTGCTGATTCTTCCCTCCCTACTTGGGCTAGGCCATACTCTCATCACCTCTCACCTCTCACCTCACCTCATCACCCTCACTATCCACGTTTCCCTTCCTGACTCTTTATAAATAGGCCAACATGTACAGTGCCCCCTCCACCAGAAAGCCCTCTCAGACTACACAATTGTCCCCACCTCCACCTTGCCTGCCTGCACCAGGATCCCATCTCTGCTAAGGTTTGTTGCTTGCCCACCCCCATCTCATTTTCCATCCAGCTTCTACCACAAATACCCCAAACAAGTGAGGGGGGTAGGGCTGAGCAACATCCTCAGGCCCCCTCCTGACTTGCCGTTTGGTCCCAGCCCCAGCACTCACAGACTCTTCCCTAGCCCTGTCCATTGCACATGCAGCACGATGCAGGCAGTATGGCTGGTCCTCCGGGGAACCTCACCACCAGGTACCTGGGGAGCCGCCACAGCTGCAGTGAGCGCTGATGACATCAGCTCCCAGCTGTCGTGAGAGTGAGCTGCAGGCAGCCCCTCGATCCCTCTGTGCGCCTGGCCCCATTAGGCTCCAGTGGCAACGTTAACCAGAGAGACCTAGTGGCAGAGGAACGGTACCTCCAGGAGCACTGCCCTCACCCTGGAAAGGGCTCCAGGCTCTCGAGCTGCCGGAGACCAGGAGACCCCTCCATGTTACAAATGCTCCCCAGGGTGACTCCTGGCCTGGGAGCTTGCCAGAGGGAGGATGGTATATACATTGGAATACACTGGTATAATGGGCTGCAGAGAGTCACAGTATCCAGCCCGGATGAGCTGGCGTAGGGGCCCAGACACCCTGTCTGCCACTGCCCCTACAGCCCTCTGGTCTGAATCCACTCTCCCATGGCCCCACAGTGGAAAATGCCCTAAAAACCTCCCATCCTTTGGGCAGACCACTTTGGGAATCCTGACAGGATCTGGATCCCAGACCTTCACCCCCTCTCCCTACCTCAGGGATAGCTCCATGTCCCCCTCCCCACCCATATGCCCTCTCTTCCAAAGCTGGTGGTACTTTCACCAGGCTCTCCTGGGAAAGAGCCCTCAGTTGGATGTCAGCTGGACTGGGTCAGGACCCAAGGGGCTGAAGAAGGATGAGTCATGGCGTGAAACCCAGCACAGACTAGGCCCTCTCTGGACATCCTTTCCAGTTCCTCCCACTCTCTTCTGGCTCTGACTTCCTGCTCTGCTTCCCAGCGCCTTATGATCCTTTTAGAAACTCCACCAGGACTAAATTAAATCCTGGCTTAGGAACTTGACTAGCTGTGAGAACTTAACCTTTGGGGGTGGGGGTAGGGGTAGGGGGTGGGAGTTGGGTATTGCACCTGCTCCATAGCACTGTCTGAAGATTAAATGGGAAAACCTAACTTCTACCTGGGCCCAGCACTCCTACCTCCTCCTTACTTGCACCTTAAGTTGCCTTCTCCAGAAAAATCTTCTTGAATTTACACTTTCACAACTACCCCTCTTGCTAATACCTGAAACATCAGTGAGTTGGGGGTTGGAGAACTGCTGAGCCTCCTGGAGAAAGAACACAGCACCCTTAACCAACCAATGGCTGAATAAGAGATGGTTAAAGTGAAATCTAAGCCCCCTTTTCTGTCCCAGAACTTGGGCAGGGCTATGAAGAACAATTACCTGGAGGGGGAAGGATGCAGAATTTGAATACTTAAATACCTAGACCAGCCATGTCCAATAAGATAATTCCATCATCCTACAATGATGGAAATGCTCAATAGCCATGGACCATATGAAATATGGCTAAAGTAATTAAGAACTGAAAATTATTTTATTTCATTTTAATTAAAATTTAAATGTAAATAGCCACATGTAACTAGTAACATGAACAGTGCAGAGGACTAGGGATGGCAAATAGATTTTATCTCATGTGCCAACCCAAGACAATAGGTAGTGTCAGAGTCCCATTGGAAACCTTGGGCAACTTTCTGCATATTAGAAAAAGATGACCCTCACTAGGCAAATAACTTAGATAAAGGTGTTTCCTCCTCACATAGCCTGAAACTAGGCCAGGACTCTTGTCACTATGCAATGCCCTTGTGAAGGACACAATCTGCGTAATTTATGCCAGGGTTGTGCTGAGAAAGATTGTGAGGCTATGCATGGATTTGTTGGTGAAGAGTGCCATGACTGACTAGTAATGTCTATCATTATCTAGGGAGTGGGGACCAGGTTGAGGGTGAAAAAACATGTGATAAATCCCCCTTCTGAGCTAGACTCTTTACTGTCCGGCCTCTGACCTCCTTCAGCAGCAACCCTCTGCCTGATTCAGGCAGTCACTGCCACAGCTTCCTCTATCTTTCCCATCTCTGTAAAAGACCACACTGCCCAGGTGCTTAGCCACACACCTGAGAATCATCCAGGAGCCCTCTCTTTGCCTCAGCCTCACGTCCAATCCATCAACAAGCCCTGTCAGATCTACCACCATCATTTCAAATCCACCCCTTTCTCCCTGTCTTCACCATGAGCATTTAATCCTCACCACCAGGTTCATTCCCTAAAGGCTGTAATGACCTCCTAGCTGGTGGTCACCCCCCCCCCCCCGCCACCTAGCCTGTTCCTTTCAAACACAACAGCTTATCATATTAAAACATTAGGTGACTTGTCCCACACGCTTAAAACCCTCCACGGGCCAATATCACACTTATAGTAAAATCTAAATGACCTGTCATGGCCTTCAAAGACCTGCATAATCTGATCCCCGCCCATCAGTTTGACCCCAACCAATATGTTTTAGCCACACTGGCTCTCTTTCTTCCCCAAACTTATCATCATCGTCTCATTTAAGGTCCTTACTCTGACCTCTGTCTGGAGAGCTTTTCCTCCCATCTTTACATATCTTCATCCTTCTGGCTACAGCTCAAAGAGCTCTCAGAGGCCTTCCCTGACTCCTACATCTAATGCTGCCTCTCCTACCTGATGGTTATGATACCCCTGTTTTTATCATAATTTCATTGTGAGATTATTTGTTTGCATGTTTCTAGGTCCCCTAGAGTGGACCCTTCCCTGTTCACTGAGGTGTCCCAAGATCTGGAAAGCAGCTGGCATATAGTAGGTGCTCGATAAATGTGATTTCGAATAAATAAAGGAATAAACAGCTCCCTGCCATCTTCGGGGCCACAGAATCCTTACATCCTGCTCTAGAATCCTCTTCCCCTTCTCTGGTAAGGCCATCTCCTTCCTGAAGATCACGCTCACGGTGTACTCTCTTCTTCCCACACCTAAAAGGGGCCCTCAGCCCCAGAACACACAGCCACACCAACCCACAGAGCTTCCAGAAATAAGGGTGAAGACCCTGTTGCCAACACAATACTCTAACTGGCAGAACTGAACCTGGGTCCATAAGTAGCACCCAAAGAAGGGCACACAGAACCACCTAATCCCTCTCCCCACTTGGAGCAGGCCCAGCGTGAAAGGGCAGCGCAGACCCGGGGCTGGGGTGCTGCGGAGGAGGTGCACTCCGGGGGAGGGGGCGTTACCTCCAGGCTGAGCGCCATCTGCCGGATGTAGAGCATATTCAGGTCCTCCAGGATGTGCAATCTGTCCTGCATCTCTGCGCCCCCGGGGCTCCCCTTCCCTTGCTGATCCCTCAGAGGGGCGGGGCAAGCAAGCCCCACGCTGCCCCGCAATTCCTCTCCCGCTGCTCTCCTCGTCTTGAAAGAGGTGGGCAGTTCTTGGTCAGAGGGCAGAGGCAGCCCCTGTCCCTCTCGTGCTCCAGTTAGACCCCTCTGGCTGCTGTGACAAAGTCTCCTTGCCTACCGCTGTTCCCGGCCCTGATGGAGCCAGGCATGGGAGGAAAGAAAGCGAGGTGAGGATGAGCAGGGTACCCGGAGAGGAGGCCAGCTGCAGAAGGGGCTCTGGGCACAGAGTGTCCAGTCTTGCTTTGGTGGCAGCTGTTCTCCCAGCTGTGGAAGAAAAAGGCTCTTTCATTCCGACTCTGGCCCCTCCCCAGCCCCCGCCCACAACCCTGGCCTGGTGGACAGAGAATCAGTGTGCTGAAGGGTGTGAGGGGCAGGCACAACTGGAAGGGGGCCGGGAAGGGACACTTCATGCAGGTTCTGTGGAGTCGTGGCGATTGTCAGGAGGTTGCTTTCTGAAAGGGTTCGGGCTTAGTTTGAGGAAGAAGAGGGATAGAGGTGGGGACTTGATTGAGTGAGCCTAGGAAGTGGGACAGAGGGGTAATTGCGGCCCAACCCCCAGGGCCACCTCTTCCAACTTGGGACCTTCATCCAGCCCGCCCCACCCTGGGTTCACAATTACCTTGCTTTTCCAGCAGAAGGGAGGAGAGGGAGGGAGAAAGGCAGGGGTGTGCCTGGCTGCGCTGCCCCCGCTCCCCTCTGCGGGCCCCTTCCCTTCCAGACAGGAAACCAGCCCCGATTCCCAGCCAGCTGCAGCTTTGCCACCACCGCCCCCTCAACCCCAGGCCCACGGAGTCACACTCCGCTCCGGGGCCCAGCGGCTCCACCCCGGTTCCTCCGCGATGGCCCCCAAAAAGGCCGGGCTTATCCCGGGGGCGGCCCCAGCTCACAGGCCCCTCCTCCTGGTCCCTCGGCCTCGCCCCTCATTCCCCTACGCTGGCCCCACGCGGCGTTGCTTCTGCGGGACTCGACAGAGGCCCTGTCTCCCAGGCCCACTAGCTTCTGAGTCAGAGAAGGCCTGGGACTGTGGGACAGGAGTGTGAAAGAGTCTTTGTTCTGGGCAGGCTGTGGGGTAACAGTGCAGAAGCCAGGACTGGATTCCGGGAGGCGTGAGGAAGGCCCCCTCACTTAACCCTTTCCAGGACCAGCAGCGAAGGGGAACTGTCCTGGGGGACAGCCTCTGCGTCGCTACTGGCCCTCTCAGTCCTGGCTCGGTCCCCACATCTTTCAGCCTCTCCGGAGCCTCTTTAAGGAATTACAAGTAGGGCTCAGACCTGGGCAAAGTAGTGGGCCAGGGAGGGAACCGTAGAGGCTGGACCCTTCTTAGGCCACAGAAAAGGAGGCTGAAACCTTGAGTGTGGGAAATAACCCCAAATCGGGAACCCCTCACTTCCGATTCCCCCAGCCACAGAGGAGCAGTTGCGGAGAGTTTCAGCGAAGGAGGCCGAGAAGTCAGGACTGACAACGGAGGCTGTCCCAGACGGTAGAGACGGGCTGTAGGATGCGGCTGGAGGCCCGGGAAGGAGCGGGCACCCAGGCCAGGAGTCTGGTTAGAGCCTGGCTAGTTGCACATCTCCAGGATGCCCGGAAGGGCTGCCGTAAGGCACATCTTAGGAATCGAGCCTAGGGCTCCTTAAACTGAAGTTTTTCCAGGCGGAGGCAAACCATCCCACTGGGCCAGAGAATGTCTGGGGTGACACGGTTGGATTAACGTGCAGACGGTCCGCGCCTGACTTTTTAAGTCAACAACCTCCGGTCTGTACCCGACCCACCGCGTCTCCGCCCCTCGGCGCGCGCGGGCGGGGCGGGAGGCCCGGGCGGCCCGAACTTCGGGAGCCGGGGAGGGGAAGGCAGGGACGCGGGTCTCTCACCTCCGGCGGGTCGCATAAGAGGCTGAGTCGGAAGCGGCCGCGTTTGAACTCCATCTCCAGGGCAGAGCCCCTGGCCACGGTGACCCGGCTCCGGTGGTTTCGGGAGAACATACTGGCGGTCCCGCGCCTTTGCCTGCCTTCTGCACTCCCAGCGCCGCCCGGCTCTGCTTTGTCCCTTAGGCTTCTTTCCCTCGTTGCCCTTCAACTAGTCCAGCTGGGAATCTCCCGCAGCCGGATTCCCAAACTCCGCCTCCGGAGACGACACCTGGGCCGGGCAGGGCGCGGCACTCTCTCCCTCCACCTCCCTGCCCCCGCCCCCGCCAAAGGCCCGGGCGCCAGGCCAGTCCCGGGCTACAAGCAGGCCTGCACCTCGGGAGCACTGAGGGGGTTCGCCGCCGCTCGCGGCGGGGGTTGCGGGCGCCACACCTGGGCGAGGGGCGGGCCTAGAGAAGCCCCGCCCCAAAGGCTGCGCCCCCTCGGCGAGCCGGACTACCTGCGCGCGGAAAACCCCAAGGCCCGGGGATCACCGCGAGTCTCACCGCGCCGCCCTGGGACCGCGCCCAATCTCACCCCTGAGCAGCTTCTCAGGGTTTCAACTTCCTACGCCCCTAAATGTCCCTTCTTCGTCCTCCTCCCCCCTTTAAGCTCCCCTCCGTCCCTAGTGGCCACAGTTCACCGAGCAGTGCTTAAGCAGGTCTGGTAACTCTGTTCTATTCGTTACTAACCGTGGATCCTTGACTGTCAGAGAACTTCTTGGCTTCAGCTTTCTCACTTGTGCAGTGAGGATACAGGAATTACCGCACTCCTCAGGTCGCTATGAGGATTACATACGAGCATGAGTGCCTGGCACGAGACAAGCGCCCCCTAAGCGGAGCTATGAAGAAAAAGGGTAGGATGCAGCACCTTTGTGGCCTTGGATGGGACACCAGCGACCTTCAGTTCCCTGGACCCAGACCTTGACTGCCTTAGAGAGTGAGGACATCTGTTACCTAAAGATGGTCTCTCCGCTGCTTTGCTGGGTAGCTGAGACAGGGTTAGGATTCTCAGCTTCTGCAGAAAAAGGGGCCCCTCACCACCACCCCCAGCTCTGTGAGACAGAAGGAAATGTTAGAGGATTAGTTTGCTGACCACAGATGAAGAATTCCGGGGACTTAGGAATTTACTGGGGAGAACGAGAGAGACAGAGAGAACGGTTCCTTCAAAGCTAGAGCCAGAGAAATACCAGGCTATAGCTTTAGAGAGCCCAGGTTAGAACTGCTGGGCTATGAAAAATTACTCAACATTCTTTTAGAAAACCTGACTTAAATTTACTTTGGCAAAAGGGGAAATTTATGGCTTAAGGAATGATGACATCTAGGCTCAGGCTTTAGTTGTGGCTTGACCCAGGTATTCAGCGCCCACAAAGATCCTGTCTTTCTCCTTCATCTGGATCTACTTTCCTCTCCAAGGGCTTCATTCTCCACAGCATTATAAAATGGTTGTCAAAAATTCTGGGTCTGTGTACTTGCAGCAGAAAGGAGAGCTGTTTCTTGAAGCTCCTGTGCATGTCTGGGATTCACTATGGGCCATTTCAGATCGTTTATCCATCTCAAACCGATTTTTATAGGCAGAGGGGTGGCCAGACCTGAACCAACTGCTATGGCCAAATGGGATTCCATGTGCCAGTTGGCCAGGCCTAGGTCACTTCCCAGTCCTGGAAACCAAATGAAACCCAATGAGCTGGGAGAGAGGGGAGGGAGACATGGTTTCTGAAAAACGGTTACAGGTACTACCACCAGAAAGTGAAAGAATGGATGATGGACAGAAAAAAACAACAAACATCTTTGTTGTTTACAGAAGTTTACATGAAGAAGGGAGTTCTTCTGTCAGGAAAGGCAGATCAAAAGATTATGAAAAGTCTGTGGCTTCTGAGATAAATCTCAAAGGAAGAGTGAAGTGGAAAGGAAGGCATTGTTTCTGAATTTCTTCAAATATCTATCATCACTCTTCTAAACTGTAAGCTCCCTAAGGAGAGACAGTCTGTCTTATCCACTGCTTTATGCCCAGTGCCTGGCACATATGGAGTTCTCAATAAATCACTGGTTGAAGTAAATGAACAAATGAGATGCCCAAAGGAAACATACAGATTTGAGAGTGCTTGACTGGGATGAGCCATGCTGTGGGACTAAAATGGTTCATTTCAAATGTTTAACTTTTAGCAGCAGAATGCTTTTTTCCCCAAATGAAATGTCACCTGAAATATATGAAATATGATTACAGCTGCTGTAATAGACACAGGGGCTGGAGTCCCAAATCTTGTCCTCTCCAGAGGCCCCCTCAGCTGCATGCAGGGACACACACACACACACACACACACACATACACACACCTGTGGAACACGGCTATACAGAAGGTTTTGAAAACCCCTAACAAGAGCTGGAGGAATGGAAAGCATTTGGAAAGGAAATAGAGCTCAAATCCTGCCTGAGAATTTGTACTTGATGTGACTTCAGATTTTGGGAAAGGAGTGACACAACCAGAGTTATATTTTAGGGATCATAATCTGGTGCACATTTGCATAAATCTGCTGGACGAGGCTATGTCTGGGGTTTGGGAAGTCAGCTGACACTGTCCTCAACTGAAGGGGGAGAGACAAGGGCCAAAATTTCTCAGGAGTTACTGTTTTTTAATTAAATTCTTTTTTTTGAAAGTACTCATTCCATTTTTGAAACATTTCTTTTTCTACCATTCAAAAAATACAAAGTAAAAAATACATGAACAAACCACACTTTCCCCACAGTCACAGAAAAACACTGAGACAGTTTGGTGCCAGAGAATGCTGAAGCCTCATACTAGCTCATAAGAGAAAATTGCTGAATTTTCTGGAATTGTGCATTCCAGCTGTTAAATACAACTTTGTTGTCGCTCAGTTGTGTCTGACTCTTTATGACCCCATGGACTGGGCTTCCCAGGCAGCACTAGTGATGAAGAACCCTCCTACCAATGCAAGAGACGTAAGAGACGCCGGTTCAATGCCTGGGTCAGGAAGATCCCCTGGAGAAGGGAATGGTAACCCACTCCAGTATTCTTGCCTGGAGAAGCCCATGGACAGAGGAGCCTGGCAGCCTATAGTCCATGGGGTCACAATGAGTCGGACACAACTGAAGCTACTTAGCATACACGCACATGGACTGCAGCACGCCAGGCTTCCCTGTCCTTCACCATCTCCCAGAGTTTGCCCAGACTCATGTCCAATGAGTTGATAATGCCATCCAACCATCTCATCATCTGTTGCCACCTTCTATTCCTGCCCTCAATCTTTCCCAGAATCAGGGTCTTTTCCAATGAGTTGGCTCTTCGCATCACATGGCCAAAGTATTGGAGCTTCAGCTTCAGCATCAGTCCCTCCAATGAATATTCAGGATGATTTCCTTTAGGATTGACTGGTTTGGTCTCCTTGCAGTTCAAGGGACTCTCAACAGTCTTCTCCAGCACCAAAATTTGAAAACATCAGTTATTCTGCACTCAGCCCTTTTTATGGTCCAGCTCTCACATCCACACATGACTACTAGGAAAACCATAGCTTTGACTAACACAGACCTTTGTCAGCAAAGTGATGTTTCTGCTTTTTAATGTGCTATCTAGCTTTGTCATAGCTTTTCTTCCAAGGAGCAAGACTCTTTTAATGTTGTGGCTTCAGTCATCATCTGCAATGATTTTTGGAGCCCAGGAAAATAAAATCTGTCACTGTTTCCACTTTCCTCCCATCTATTTGCCATGAAGTAATGGGACTGGATGCCATGATCTTCATGTTTTGAATGTTGAGTTTTAGGCCAGTTTTTTTCACTCTCCTCTTTCATCTTCGTCAACAGGCTCTTTAATTCCTCTTCACTTTCTGCCATTAGGCTAGTATCATCTGCATATCTGAGGTTGTTGATATTTTCCCCCACAATCTTGATTCCAGCTTGTGAGTCATCCAAACTGATATTTCGCATGATGTACTCTACATGTAAGTTAAATAAGCAGGGTAACAACATACAGCCTTGAAGTACTCCTTTCCCAATTAGGAACCAGTTTGTTTTTCCATGTCTGGTTCTAAATGTTGCTTCTTGTCCTACATACAGGTTTCTCAGGAGACAGGTAAGGTGGACTGGTATTCCCAGCTCTTTAAGAATTTTCCATAGTTTGTTGTGATCCACACAGTTAAAGCCTTTAGCGTAGTCAGTGAAGGAGAAGTAGATTTTTTTTTAATTCCCTTGCTTTTTATATGATCCAACAGACGTTGGCAATTTGATCTCTGGTTCCTCTGCTTTTCTAAATCCAGCTTGTACATCTGCAAGTTCTTGGTTCATGTACTGTTGAAGCCTGGCTTGAAGGATTTTGAGCATAATCTTCCTAGCATGTGAAATGAGCACAATTGTATGGTAATTTGAACATTCTTTGGATTACCTTTCTTTAGGATTGGAATGAAAACTGACCTTTTTCAGTCCTATGCCCACTGCTGAGTTTTCCAAATTTGCTGGCATATTGAGTGTAGCTCTTTAAAAGTATCATCTTTTAGGATTTGAAATACCTCAACTGGAATTCCATCATGTCCGCTAGCTTTGTTCGTAGTAATGCTTCCTAAGGCCCACTTGACTTCACACTCCAGAATATGTGGCTTTAGGTGAGTAACATCATGGTTATCTGAGCCATTAAGACCTTTTTTAGTACAGTTCTGTGTATTCTTTCCACCTCTTCTTAATCTCTTCTGCTTCTGTTAGGTCCTAGCTGTTTCTGTTCTTTATTGTGCCCATCTTTGCATGAAATGTTCCCTGGATATCTCCAATTTTCTTGAAGAGATCTCTAGTCTTTCCCATTTTGTTGTTTCCCTCTATTTCTTTGTATTTTTTACTTAAGCAGTCTTTCTTATCTCTCCTTGCTATTCTCTGGAACTCTGCATTCAGATGGGTATATCTTTCTTTCTCTACCACCTTTGCCTTTTGCTTCTCTTCTTTCCTCAGCTATTTGTAAGGCCTCCTCATACAATCATTTTGCCGTCTTGCATTTCTTCTTCTTGGGCATGGTTTTGGTCACCGTATCCTATACAATGTTATGAAACTCCATCCATAGTTCTTCAAACACTCTACCAGATCTAATCCCTTGAATCTATTTGTCACTTCTCCTGCATAAAAATAAGGCATTTGATTTATATCATACCTCACTGACCTAGTGGCTTTCCCTACTTTGTTCAATTTAAGCCTGAATTTTGCAATAAGGAGCTGATGATCTGAGCCACAGTCAGCTCCAGGTCTTGTTTTTGCTGACTGTATCAAGCTTCTCCATCTTTGGCTGCAAAGAATATAATCAGGTCAGGAAGCAACAGTTAGAACTGGACATGGAACAACAGACTGGTTCCAAATAGGAAAAGGAGTACGTCAAGGCTGTATATTGTCACCCTGCTTATTTAACTTATATGCAGAGTACATCATGAGAAATGCTGGACTGGAAGAAATACAAGCTGGAATCAAGATTGCTGGGAGAAATATCAATAACCTCAGATATGCAGATGACACCACCCTTATGGCAGAAAGTGAGGAGGAGCTAAAAAGCCTCTTGTTGAAAGTGAAAGAGGAGAGTGGAAAAGTTGGCTTGAAGCTCAACATTCAGAAAACGAAGATCATGGCATCTGGCCCCATCACTTCATGGGAAATAGATGGGGAAACAGTAGAAACAGTGTCAGACTTTGTTTTTTTGGGCTCCAAAATCACTGCAGATGGTGACTGCAGCCATGAAATTAAAAGGCGCTTACTCCTTGGAAGAAAAGTTATGACCAACCTAGATAGTATATTCAAAAGCAGAGACATTACTTTGCCGACTAAGGTCCGTCTAGTCAAGGCTATGGTTTTTCCTGTGGTCATGTATGGATGTGAGAGTTGGACTGTGAAGAAGGCTGAGCGCCGAAGAATTGATGCTTTTGAACTGTGGTGTTGGAGAAGACTCTTGAGAGTCCCTTGGACTGCAAGGAGATCCAACCAGTCCATTCTGAAGGAGATCAACCCTGGGATTTCTTTGGAAGGAATGATGCTAAAACTGAAGCTCCAGTACTTTGGGCACCTTATGCGAAGAGTTGACTCATTGGAAAAGACCCTGATGCTGGGAGGGATTGGGGGCAGGAGGAGAAAGGGACGACCGAGGATGAGATGGCTGGATGGCATCACAGACTCAATGGACGTGAGTCTGAGTGAACTCCGGGAGTTGGTGATGGACAGGGAGGCCTGGCGTGCTGCGATTCATGGGGTCGCAAAGAGTCGGACACGACTGCGCGACTGAACTGAACTGAACCATCTGGTGATGTCCATATCTAGAGTCATCTCTTGTATCGTTGGAAAAAAAGTGTTTGCTATGACCAGTACATTCTCTTGCCAAAACTCTGTTAGCCTTTGCCCTGCTTCATTTTTTACTCCAAGGCCAAACTTGCCTGTTACTCCAGGTATCTCTTGACTTACTATTTTGCATTCCAGTCCCCTATGATAAAAAGGACTTTTTTGTACAGTCCTTTTTTTTTTTTTTGGTGTTAGTTCTAGATCTTGTAGGTCTTCATAGAACCATTCAACTTCAGCTTCTGTGGCATTAGTGCCTGGGGCATAGACTTGGATTACTGTGACATTGAATGGTTTGTCTTGGAAATGAACGGAGATCATTCTGTCATTTTTAAGACTGCACCCAAGTACTGCATTCTGGACTCTTGTTGACTATGGGGGCTACTCCATTCCTTCTAAAGGACTCTTGCCCACAGTAGTAGATATAATGGTCATCTGAATTAAATTCACCCATTCTCATCCATTTTAGTTAGTTCACTGATTCCTAAAATGTCAGTGTTCACTCTTGCATCTCCTGCTTGACCACGTCCAATTTACCTTGATTCATGGACCTAACATTTCAGTTTCCTACGCAATATTGTTGTTTATAGCAATGGACTTTACTTTCACCACCAGACGCATCCACAACTGAGTGACATTTCCATTTTGGCCAGCCTCTTCATTTTTTATGGTACTATTTCTCCACTCTTCCCCAGGAGCGTATTGGACACCTACCCACCTGGGGGAGCTCATCTTCCAGTGTCATATCTTTCTGCCTTTTCATTGTGTTCATGCGGTTCTCAAGGCAAGAATACTGAAGTGGTTTGCCATTTCTTTTTCCAGTGGACCACATTTTGTCAGGCCCTGACTAGCAGGGACATGCCCTTCAAAACTCCATGTAGCTGGAGGACATGCCCAGTGCCCTGGTTGGCCTACTGCTGGTCCTCAGTGAGCATGTAAACGTTTGCCAGGGGCCAGGGCAAAGGTCCTATTCGAGTTGCCAGGAAGGGGGTCCAAGGAAGGCTGGAGTCGAGGTTGGAGGATGCCCAGGAGCATGGGGCTCCCCAGCCTCACTGCTGCTGCTGATGCCCTGAGGCTGATCTGCTGCCTGCATGGCCAGCCGCCAGCTGATCTCTGGCCCCTGCCTTTCCTCTCTGGCTCCTTGTTATTACTGTCCAAGCCTGGCGAGACTAGCCTAACTGAGTGGGGCGCTCAGTACTTCCTGACTTCACACCCCATCGTGCTAGGAACTCAGGGGCTCCAGTCACTACCCTGCTTTGCCTCCATGGGGATCTCTGCAAACCCACTGCCCATGACACTCCCACCTCTCTAGGGCACCACTGCCTCTTCAATCTACTGCTGCCCTGTTATCCAGCTGCCATCTTGAACCAACTGGGCTCAGCATGACCTCAGCCATATATTCCCAATGCCTGGCTTCCCAAGGGTTCCCACCTCTTATCCAGGGAGAGTACAAGATGAGACCAAAATATTTTGTAGTGCTGGGAAGTAAAAAGTGCTCAGGGAATGATGAAGATATGGGAGAAGAATATAGAAACCATCTTAAATAAATGTCCACTGACCAAATCCGGGACAAATTTAAGCATCAAAATAAATAATAATAGTAACGGATTACAACTCATTGACTGAAATGAGAATCCATACTGATGTAATAAACACGAATGTAATTGAATGTAATGAGAAGAGAAAACTGCACTTCACTATAGAATGCCAACTAACAAATGTAGATGGAATAATGGAAGTAGAATATCTCTTGGGAATTATTACGGGAGAATTGATTCGTACAATATTCACCAATGGATATTACACCGCGTGGGTGGAAGTTTGATGGGGGATAGTATATCAGAGTAGTTTCAGAGTATTTCCCCAGAAAACACTCAGTAAAGAGTTGAAAAGGTGAGTTTGGGAATTCCCTGGCATCCCAGGGGTTAGGATTTGGCACTTTCTCTGCTGGAGCCCAAGTTTAATCCCCAGTTGGGGACCTAAGATCCTGAAAGCCACACGGCATGGCCAAATTTAAAATAAATAATAATAATAATAATAAAGAAAATGGTGACTTTACAGTGGAAAAAACTGATAGACACCACCTTGAACTGGTGATTAAGGTTAGCATCACAGTGGAATAAGCTGATGTCCTATACTTCCTGATGTGATACACTGAGAAGAACATAGCGAAATATTTTTTGAGTAGCATTCCTGCCAAAAACTTATCTCTTGACTTGAGGAAAAACCAGATGGTCCAGGTTGAGGGACATACTACAGAATCAAAGGCTTATACTGTTAAAAACTGTCAAGGTCACAAAAGATAAGGAAGAAGTGAGGAAATGGTTTAGCAGTTTAAAGCAGATCAAAGACAATATGACAAGGAATTGTAATGTAGGACTGTGGATTTGAATTCCAACCTAGAAAGGAAAAGGAGACATTGGGCAGTAGGTGAAATTTGAATGGAATCCATGGAAAGGATGGTAGTATTGCATCAGTGTTAATTTCCTGATTGGGAGGGTTGCAAAAAGGTTATAGAATCATGTACTCATATTTGAGGAAAATACACAATGAAATATTTAGAGGTGAAATGGCATCATGTCTGCAACTTGCTCTCAGAATAATCAGAAGAGGAGTAATGATAATGGAGAGGAAGGGGAAGAAATGGTAAATGTTAATGACGGTAGAATCTGATTTAAGAAGCTAAGAGAGATCTTTGTAGTCTTCTTGGAACTTTTCTGTAAGTTTTGAAATTATGTCCCCCAAAAATATCTAAAAAATTAAAGCTAAGAACTTTTTCAGAAGGACAAAGTTCTTCCTTTCAGCCTACAAACCTGTTCAAATCTCTCTGACACTAAACAAAGCAAAACTAAAAACAAAACAAAATAATGAAGCCCATAGCTATTTACTGTCACCACTTCCTCCCTGCTGGGCACAGGATGTTGAGGAAACTCCACTGGGCCTAGTGTCAGGAAGTCTTTGATGCTGGTTCTGCCGCTCCTTAACTATGTGACTCTGGCCACATCATTTAACCCTTCTAAGCCTCAGTTTCCTCATGAGGGAACAATAGCATCTCCCGGATAGAGCTGCCATGGGCTCAAGGGAGGGAAGAAATATGAAAGCAGGTTATAAATTCCAACAAGTTTGACAAATACTAACTACACTTTAACTCCTGGTGATACAGGACTATCGTCTTCACACGTTGCTACAGTGCATCCTCTTCCTGGAGCTCAACCTAGGCTCTGCAAAACTGTACAGAGCTCATCATAGACTTTGTCTGCTGATAATCTCTGTTCTTGGGTGCCTTTATTGCCCCTTTGACCTCTTCTCAACCCTGCCTTCCCCCTCTGCCAGTCTGCTCAAGACTGATACCCACTTGGGTTTGTTCCTGGTCCTTTCCTCTTCATCTGCTCATTCTGAAATGTCTCATCTATTCCCATCTCTTGAGGAGGACCTCCATCAGCATTTCCAGGGCTGATGACACCCCAGCTCACACCTTCTGTGAAGAGAAGAAGACTTCTCTTCTCAGTATTCCACCTCCATGTGGGCATTCCCACATGCCCTTTGTTTTTCTTTATTTTTATTAATTTTTGTTAACAGTATAGTTGCTTTACAATGTTGTGTTCGTTTCTGCTGTGCAGCAAAGTGAATCAGTTATACCTATACACATAGCCATTCTTTTTTAGGTTTCCTTCTCATTGAGGTCACCAAAGAGCATTGAGTAGAGTTCCCTGTGCTATACAGTAGGTTTTCATTAGTTATCTATTTTCTACACAGTAGTGTATATATGTCAATCCCAATCTCCCAATTCATCCTCCTCCGCTTGGTAACTGTAAGTTTGTTCTCTACATCCATGACTATTTCTGCTTTGCAAGTAGTTCATCTGTACCATTTTTCTAGATTCCACATATAAGAAATATTATGCAATATTTGTTTTTCTCTTTTTGAATTACTTGATCTCCAGGTCCATCCACATCTCTGCAAATGGCACTGTTTTGTTCCTTTTTACATCTTGAATAATATTCCATTGAATATATGTACCACATCTTCCTTCTCCATTCCTCTGTTGATGGATATTTAGTTTGCTTCTAAGTCCTGGCTACTGTAAATAGTGCTGCAATGAACATCAGGGAGCATGCATCCATTAGAATTCTGGTTTTCTCTGGACATATGCCTAGGCATGGAATTGCTGAGTCATATACAGTAGCTCTATTTTAGGTTTTTAAGTAACTTCCATACTGTTCTCCATAGTGGTTGTACCAGTTTACATTCCTACCAACAGTGTAGGAGGGTTCCCTTTTCTCCACACCCACTCCAGCAATTACTGTTTGTAGATTTTTTGATGCTGGTCATTCTGATGGGTGTGAGGTGATACCTCATTATAGTTTTGATTTCCACATGCACTTTAAATTCACCTTAGGTGACACTAAATGGTTTTCTTTTTACTTACTTCTCTTCTTATGTTCTCTTCTGTATTTATACTTGGGCGAGAAATGTAGAAGTCATTTATTATCGTGGTTGTATGCATACTGAACATCTACAATGTGCAAGACACTACCCTACATACTTTGGATTCTCCATTTGCTTTATTCTTTGAAAGAGTCCTTTTGACGTAGGAAATAGATGGGCTTCAGGCTAGATATTTACAACTGGCCTCCTGTTTGTATTTCATGGGGCACGAATAATTGGGCTTCAGGCTGGATACTTAAAACTGTTAGCATTTTCTGAGATAGGTGATAGGTGGGCTCCAGTTAAGCATTTACAATCAACCTCCTGTTTGCTCTCCGAAATGGAAGTAACAACATAAACAGGGTAAATAGCCAGTGTTTGTCTCTTGTAAACATCTTAAGGTAATAGTCATGGCAATAATCAAAGCAATAGTCATGCAAGGACAAAGAGGGGCAAAATCCTGTTTGAGTCAAGGATTAAGGGATCTCTGCTCCCCCCATTTTGGGGACACATAGGCAGAAAGGCTCCTTTGGGTCAAAAGTCAAGGTATAACTCCAGGCCATAATGAGCCTTGCTCCTCTCAGAAGCCTTCACTTTGAGAGCCATCATGACTGAGGGGTATGTGAGCACCCAGGAGAGGGTCCCAGGGTAGCTCAGGTGTGGAAAAAGAAACCAGATAATTGGCCAAAGGAAGACAAAGGCCCAGCAGAACTGACCTATATAAATGACTTAACCTCTTTACTGCGCTCCTCCTCTCTAGGGAGGATGTCCACACCCTTTCTCTCTGTTTTGCTTCTAGCTCATCTAAACACATTGTTTCTCTGTTTTCTCTCCCACTTGTTGTTGTACTATGTCTCTAATAATAAACTTTGGACCTGCATTTACAGTTTCTGCCTCTGTGATAAATGCATTTTTTCACCGGGGGCAAAGATCCAGGGAAAAATAGCTTTTAGTCTCTGGCCCTTGCTGGTCCAGTGGCTAGGATTCCTGGTTCTCATCCAGGCTGCCCAAATGCAGTTCCTGGGCAGGAAATTAAGAACGTACTTCATGCCACCACTCTCTGCTACCTTACTGAGATCACTATGAACTAGATCCTGCTGCTGCTGCCGCTGCTAAGTCGCTTCAGTCGTGTCCGACTCTGTGTGACCCCAGAGATGGCAGCCCACCAGGCTCCCCCGTCCCTGGGATTCTCCAGGCAAGAACACTGGAGTGGGCTGCCATTTCCCTCTTCAATGCATGAAAGTGAAAAGGGAAAGGGAAGTCGCTCAGTCGTGTCCGACTCCTAGCGACCCCATGGACTGCAGCCCACCAGGCTCCTCCATCCATGGGATTTTCCAGGCAAGAGTACTGGAGTGGGGTGTCGTTGCCTTCTCCAAACTAGATCCTACTTCATTCCATTTTACAAAGCTGGAATATGAGGTTCAGAGAACTTAAATAACTGTGAACCCAAGGTTACATAGCCAATAAACTGGAATTTGATAATAGGCTTGTCTGACTCCAAAGTTCATTCTCAATCACCATACTATATTGATTTCTTCCTGAATTCTCATATTAATTGTGTATCAGTTCCTGTAAATTTCATTAATGAAATATTTCTTGAGTCAGTTTTTCCCTTACTTTGTTCACTATTGCTACTTTGTTCAGACATGTATCCCATGTATATATCTATACACTACGTGTATAGTGCTTCTTCTAATTATAAATGTGATATATATTGGCTGTAAGAAAATTCATTACACAAAATACTAAGGAATATTTAAAAAAAAAAAGAAAAGAAAACTCACTACAGATCTAGATAGTGAAAGTTCCCCAACTCTCCCAGGTTTCAAAGATAATCACCCTTAACCGTTTAGTATACATTCCTTAGTTTTTTCTACAAATGTAGTAGCATATTATGCCTTTTAAAAATGGAATATCAGGTGCTTCATTAGGGCAGTAGGTAGTGCATCAGTCTCATAAAATGGAATCACCTCATCTTGAAATTTGCTTTTCTTATTCCGTATGTCAGCACATATAGATCTACCTTGTTCCTTTTTTTAAAATTAGTAAAACACACGTTTTATGCGTGTGCACACTTGCATGCTCAGTTCTTGTCCGATTCTTTGTGACTTCATGGACTCCAGACCATCAGGTTCCTCTGTCGGTGGAATTTTCCAGGCAAGAATACTGGCGTGGGTTGCTATTTCCTCCTCCAGGGGATCTTCCCAACCCAGGGATGGAACCCAAGTCTCCTGCATCTCCTGCGCTGGCTGGTGAATTCTTTACCACTGAGACATGAGTTATCTTACACATGTTTTATACAAAGTTCAATAGGCACAAAAGGGTATATTAGGAAGAATAAGTCTCCCTTCACCCTTGTTCTCCCAACCATCCATTGTAATTGCTGTCACCAATTTCTTAGGTAACCTTCTGGGGCCCCATTTCTTTTAATAGCACCACAGCTTCCCACTGCTGCTGCTGCTGCTAAGTCACTTCAGTTCTGTCCGACTCTGTGCGACCTCATAGACGGCAGCCCACCAGGCTCCCCCGTCCCTGGGATTCTCCATACAAGAACACTGGAGTGGGTTGCCATCTCTTCTCCAATGCGTGAAAGTGAAAAGTGAAAGTGAAGTCATTCAGTCATATCCGACTCTTAGTGACCCCAAGGACTGCAGCCTTCCAGGCTCCTCCATCCATAGGATTCTCCAGGCAAGAAAACTGGAGTGGGGTGCCATTGACTTCTCCCAGCTTCCCACTATGTTGTATCAAATCCCTGTACCAATTTTGGTTTTTCTTTAGATTGTTTCCAATACCATTACCCACTAGGATCTAAATCCCATGTCTATCTTATCAATTACTGATCAACTCTTAGCTTGTACCATAATTCATCTATCCACTTCTCTACTGATAAAGAATTGAGGCTTAAATACCATCTGCCCACCTTGTAGGGCACTTGTGCTCTTAAACCCTCTTTCATTTTGCTGGCAAATAGTTTGTTTCGTGTTCCTCCACCAAACTGTAAGCTCCTCAAATTTGGTCTGGAACATATAGCTGTGAAAAGAAGATAAGTGAAAAGCAAAGGAGAAAAGGAAAGATATAAGCATCTGAATTCAGAATTTCAAAGATTAGCAAGAAGAGACAAGAAAGCCTTCCTCAGTGATCAATGAAAAGAAATAGAGGAAAACAACAGAAGGGGAAAGACTAGAGATCTCTTCAAGAAAATTAGAGATACCAAGGGAACATTTCATGCAAAGATGGGCTTAATAAAGGACAGAAATGGTATGGACCTAACAGAAGCAGAAGATATTAAGAAGAGGTGGCTGGAATACACAGAAGAACTGTACAAAAATGATCTTCATGACCCAGATAATCACAATGGTATGATCACTCATCTAGAGCCAGACATCCTGGAATGTGAAGTCAAGTGGGCCTTAGAAAGCATCACTATGAACAAAGCTAGTGGAGGTGATGGCATTCCAGTTGAGCTGTTTCAAATCCTGAAAGATGATGCTGTGAAAGTGCTGCACTCAATATGCCAGAAAATTTGGAAAACTCAGCAGTGGCCACAGAACTGGAAAAGGTCAGTTTTCATTCCAATCCCAAAGAATGCTCACACTACTGCACAATTGTACTCATCTCACATGCTAGTAAAGTAATGTTCAAAATTCTCCAAACCAGGCTTCAGCAATACGTGAACCGTGAACTCCCTGATGTTCAAGCTGGTTTTAGAAAAGGCAGAGGAACCAGAGATCAAATTGCCAACATCCACTGGATCATGGAAAAAGCAAGAGAGTTGCAGAAAAACGTCTATTTCTGCTTTATTGACTATGCCAAAGCCTGTGACTGTGTGGATCACAATAAACTGTGGAAAATTCTGAAAGAGATGGGAATACCAGACCACCTGACCTGCCTCTTGAAAAATCTGTATGCAGGTCAGGAAGCAACAGTTAGAACTGGACATGGAACAACAGACTGGTTCCAAATAGGAAAAGGAGTACGTCAAGGCTGTATATTGTCACCCTGCTTATTTAACTTATATGCAGAGTACATCATGAGAAACGCTGGGCTGGAAGAAACACAAGCTGGAATCAAGATTGCCGGGAGAAATATCAATAACCTCAGATATGCAGATGACACCACCCTTATGGCAGAAAGTGAAGAGGAGCTAAAAAGCCTCTTGTTGAAAGTGAAAGAGGAGAGTGAAAAAGTTGGCTTAAAGCTCAACATTCAGAAAACGAAGATCATGGCATCTGGTCCCATCACTTCATGGGAAATAGATGGGGAAACAGTAGAAACAGTGTCAGACTTTATTTTTTTGGGCTCCAAAATCACTGCAGATGGTGACTGCAGCCATGAAATTAAAAGACGCTTACTCCTTGGAAGAAAAGTTATGACCAACCTAGATAGTATATTCAAAAGCAGAGACATTACTTTGCCGACTAAGGTCCGTCTAGTCAAGGCTATGGTTTTTCCAGTAGTCATGTACGGATGTGAGAGTTGGACTGTGAAGAAGGCTGAGCGCCGAAGAATTGATGCTTTTGAACTGTGGTGTAGAAGACTCTTGAGAGTCCCTTGGACTGCAAGGAGATCCAACCAGTCCACTCCGAAGGAAATCAACCCTGGGATTTCTTTGGAGGGAATGATGCTGAAGCTGAAACTCCAGTACTTTGGCCACCTCATGCGAAGAGTTGACTCATTGGAAAAGACTCTGATGCTGGGAGGGATTGGGGGCAGGAGGAGAAGGGGACGTCCGAGGATGCGATGGCTGGATGGCATCACTGACTCTGAGTGAATCTGAGTGAACTTCGGGAGTTGGTGATGGACAGGGAGGCCTGGCGAGCTGCGATTCATGGGATCGCAAAGAGTTGGACACGACTGAGCAACTGAACTGAACTGATATAGATACATTCATCACGCTTGCGTGTAATAATAATTGAATCTCCGGCGCTGAGCTCTGAACTCGATTGTGGGGCTGTGAGGCGAGCGGAAAACCCTCCCGGCCTCAGAGGCCGGAACTATTGTTGGAAGGACCCTTGTTTCTCCTGGAACATTTCTGTCACAAAGCGTGCCCCGCACAAGCATGGTTCCTACGTACCGGAAGTACCCGGCTATTTGCTGGGATAAGTTCTTCCGCGGGGCGGAAAAGGTATGTCTGAATGTGTTTCGACTATTTACAGCCCCCTTTCCTTGCAGGGCCTCATGAGTAAGCTGTGGCGGCGCGGGAGCACCTCTGGGGCTATGGAAGCCCCTGAGCCTGGTAAGCTTGGATCCATAAGGCAAGTTTGGCCTTCGCATAAAAGCAGTCTCTTTCGTGCTCCTTCAGGCTTCCCCCGGGTACTTCGCCACAGGTGGGAAGCAAAAAGGCGGGGCTGTTACGGTAATACCAGAATACTGCGGGAACAATAGGACCCTTCGGGGTACTGGGCTTTTCTTGCCCCTCCTATACATTTTTGACAGGCTCTCCTTCTGCAGGGGAAGCCCTGGAGTTGAGTCTAGCGGGTGCCCACGGCCACGGAGTGCACAAGAAAAAGCACAAGAAACACAAGAAGAAACACAAGAAAAAACACTACCAGGAAGAGGAGGCTGGGCCAACGCAGCAGTCTCCTGCCAAGCCCCAGCTCAAACTCAAAATCAAGTTGGGCGGGCAGGTCTTGGGCACCAAGAGGTGAGGCCAAGAGAGCCAGCTCAAACTCAAAATCAAGTGGGCGGGCAGGTCTTGGGCACCAAGAGGTGAGGCCAAGAGAGCCAAGGTTTTACTTGGGGGACTTTAGAAGCAGGCAGAGACAGAAGGAGAAACTGGCCGCAGTTTTCAGAAGACAGAGAATGGATGCTGTGACTTCAGGGCCCAGGTTAATGTAGCAAGAACCCAAGAGGGCGTAGGGAAGACTAGATGTGCTGAGCAGGAGGAGACAGTTGCTCACCTTACAGAGTGGTTGCTTCTCTGCAGTGTTCCTACCTTCACTGTGATCCCTGAAGGTCCTCGCTCACCCTCTCCCCTTATGGTTGTGGACAATGAAGAGGAACCTGTGGAAGGAGTCCCCCTGGAGCAGTACCGTGCCTGGCTGGGTGAGAAGGATCTAGAGGTGGGGAAACTGGGTTAGCCGCAGTTTTCAGAAGACAGAGAATGGATGCTGTGACTTCAGGGCCCAGGTTAATGTAGCAAGAACCCAAGAGGGCGTAGGGAAGACTAGATGTGCTGAGCAGGAGGAGACAGTTGCTCACCTTACAGAGTGGTTGCTTCTCTGCAGTGTTCCTACCTTCACTGTGATCCCTGAAGGTCCTCGCTCACCCTCTCCCCTTATGGTTGTGGACAATGAAGAGGAACCTGTGGAAGGAGTCCCCCTGGAGCAGTACCGTGCCTGGCTGGGTGAGAAGGATCTAGAGGTGGGGAAACTGGGTTTCTCATTATACCTGGTTAAGGGAAGAGGGTTCGTTCTGAGGAAGGTGAAAATTTTGTGTTTCCCATTATTAACTTGGCCAAATTAAGGTTCCCAATCTGAACAATTCTACTTTTAGCTCTCCAACTTTACTTTCCAGATGAAGACAGTAATCTGTCCCCCTCCCCACTGCGGGACCTGTCCGGGGGGTTAGGAGGTCAGGAGGAAGAGGAAGAACAGAGGTGGCTGGATGCCTTGGAGAAGGGAGAGCTGGATGACAATGGAGATCTCAAGAAGGAGATCAATGAACGGCTGCTCACCGCTCGGCAGGTAAGTAGGTTTATTCTTTATTCGTTTGCCAAATTGATACTGAGAGCTTTCCACATCTGGAGAACTTTGCAAGGCAGCAGGGATATCAGCAGTGGAGAAAAGACAGACAAGGTTTCTGTTCTCATGGAACTAGTATTCTTGTGTAGTAAATAATTTTGAAAAACTGGAATGTTTATAACAAAAATAGGGTGATGAAATAGAAAGTAGAAAACAAACATTAGATAGGGTAATCTGGAAAGACTTCTCTAAAAATATAATGTTTCCAATACCAGAGAAGCTTTCCAGGCAGAGAGACCAGCAGGGGCAAAGACCCTGAGAGTGGAACATGCCTAATTATGGCCAAGGAGAAGAATAAATGTGACTGTGACAAAAAGGTGGTATGCAGAGAAGTGATATGTTTGGTTTATATTTCAGTAGATTACTTTGGTTTTTTAGTGGTGGTAAATGATAGAAGCAAGACTAGTTAGGAAGCTATTGAAGAAGTCAGATAAGAGATGGTGGTGGCTTGAACCAACGTGAAATGAGTTGGAGTAACCAGATGGATTCTGGGTATATTTAGGAAACAGACACTTGTTGGGGGAAGGAAGGAATCAAGGATAACCCTGAGTTTTTGACTTGAGCAATTATCCAGTTGATGCTATCCATTGGGATTCAAAGACTGAAAACAACAATAAAGCCTCCAAGAACTAGTACAGAGTTTTGGGACTCAGGGCAAGAAGGTAACGTTACTAAAGCATTTGTCCTTGAGGATCAAGGATCCAAGTCTGGAGACCTGAGAGGAGGCAGTATGAAAGGCTCCTGGAGACTGTTCTCATTGGACTCTTTCCTCAAGGCCTGCTCCTCAAGACCCTGCTTTCCGTGTCCGCACTTCCCCCTCCCTCGTTCTGGCAGAACTCCCTTCTCTATTTGCTGACATCTCCATATCTCCCTAGCGAGCTCTGCTGCAGAAGGCTCGAAGTCAGCCTTCCCCGATGCTGTCACTACCTGTGGCTGGGGGCTGCCCAGCCCCCGCTCTCACCGAAGAAATGCTGCTGAAGCGTGAGGAGCGGGCACGGAAGAGGCGGCTGCAGGCAGCTCGGCGGGCCGAGGAGCACAAGAACCAGACTATTGAGCGCCTCACCAAGACTGCGGCGCCCAGTGGGCGGGGAGGCCGAGGGGCCTCCCGGGGCGAGCGGCGGGGAGGGCGGGCGGCGGCCCCAGCCCCCATGGTGCGCTACAGCAGCGGGGCACAGGGTTCCACCCTCTCCTTCCCGCCTGGCGTCCCTGCCCCTGCGCCTGTGTCTCAGCGGCCATCCCCATCTGGCCCGCCTCCTCGATGCTCTGTCCCCGGCTGTCCCCATCCGCGCCGCTATGCCTGCTCGCGCACGGGCCAGGCACTCTGCAGCCTTCAGTGCTATCGCATCAATTTGCAGATGCGGTTAGGTGGGCCTGAGGGCCCCGGATCCCCTCTTCTGGCTACTTAAGCCCCACCCCCACCTGGACTCTGTGCCTTCTCTGCCCCTTGTTTTCAGTGTCCTTCCCATTTTATTAAATTTCATCCAGTGCCTTGACTTGTACAGAATTGGGGGGATGGAGTACGGGTAGGCCAATTCCCCATACACACAGCTTGCCCCCTTCCCCCCGCCCGCTGCTTGCATTGGTGCCGGGAAATGTCCACCAGGCCCCAGAATAGCCAGTCGGCGACCACCCAGACTCCAGCAGGCTCTCGGGACTCCGCGACTCCTAGTGCGATTACCTGGCGTGGTCAAGCGTTTGGCGTCATCCAGAAAATAGGGTTCAAGCCAGTCAGCGGGAACTTTGCTGTCCTGGGCGGCTGTTCATTGGTTGATAACTCAAACCTGTTTTGTTGTCCGTATTGGCTGTTGTCGCTGTCAGTCACAGCCATGGGTCGAACCTTCCCCACTCTTTGTAGTCCACCAGGCCCCAGAATAGCCAGTCGGCGACCACCCAGACTCCAGCAGGCTCTCGGGACTCCGCGACTCCTAGTGCGATTACCTGGCGTGGTCAAGCGTTTGGCGTCATCCAGAAAATAGGGTTCAAGCCAGTCAGCGGGAACTTTGCTGTCCTGGGCGGCTGTTCATTGGTTGATAACTCAAACCTGTTTTGTTGTCCGTATTGGCTGTTGTCGCTGTCAGTCACAGCCATGGGTCGAACCTTCCCCACTCTTTGTGCAAGCTCCTGTTGTCTGGGAGAGGGGCGGAGGTGCTTTTGTAGATTGGTCGCAGGGAGAAGCCTGTGATCTTTCCTATTGGCCCGTCTGTCCGAGAGTGATGCGGATTGGTGGGACGGAACAACCTGGGTGCTAGTTGGCAGAGCTCTCGCTGGATGGAAGGTCCGGTCGCAGAGTGATGGTGGCGGCAGCGAAGATGGGCCGGGCAGGGACCATGGCGGTGGAGGCAGAGGTGGCAGGGGCGGGGCAGCTGGCGGTGGAGGAGACTGTGGTCTTCAGGGAGCTGTAGGTGGAGGCATGGCTCGGGCTACCGGCGGGAACGGCAGCGAGGAGGCCTGGGGGGCACTTCGGGTGCGGCAACAGCAGGTATCCCAACAGCTCCAAAAGCCTATCACGACAGCCATTTATTTCTCCTCCCCATTCCTTGCCCCTGCCTTTTGGCGGGTGGCGGAGGAACTCTCGGAGCCAAAGGTACTGTGAAATTCCTAGATATGGCCCTTCTACTCTGTGTAAACTTTGTAATGTAGGTGCTGTTGACTTTTGCCTGCAGCTTCATAGATCCCATCCCTTAGCTGCAGTGGAAGCTTGCAGTGGCTCTCCAGTGACCAGAGGCATAGTGAGGCCCCAGGGAGGTTCCTTCTGTCTTGCAACAGTTATTTGTGATGTTTTTCTGTGTGCCTATTGTCATAACAGAGTCTTGCAGCGTCTTCTCTTGAGGGATCAATTTGGAGAAGAGATGGAACCCAGAATCACGCCCTGGATGCCATCCTTTATCATCCACAGCAATCCCATCTGGTTGGGAACCCTGCTCTGGGTCTCTTATTGCTTCTCCTCTACCCTAGGAAGCCTGAGACCCAGGGGTGGAAAGATCCAGCTTAGGAGTAGGGATTGGCAGACCACAGAGAATAATAATGAAAACAGCTTTGGAAATTACCTAAACCCCTTACCCATCGTCTGAGACTTTGAGATAGCTGTCTTCGGACTTCTGCCAAAACACTCCCTTAACATTAAACACCCTAGGGAGCCAGGCTTGAATGAGAGGTCTCCTACATGCAGAACTGCACTCTGCCTCTTTGTAGGCCCACTCCTTGCATCTTAAGTCTCTAGACTGATTTTTGCTATTCCAAATCCTCTTCCATGCTGGCAGCCCTTCAGATATTTGAACACTCCTCTCAACATCACTTTTTCCTCTCCCCATAGATTTCTGAGCTAAACTGGGCTCACAGGATGGGATTGTGTATGTGTATGCAGGGGGTGGGGGTGAACAGTGTCATGGGCTGGAATCTCCCTTTGTTTTAAGTGCTTCCTTGCTCCCAGCTTCGAGAGCTGTGCCCAGGAGTGAACAACCAGCCGTACCTCTGTGAGAGTGGTCACTGCTGTGGGGAGACTGGCTGCTGCACGTACTACTATGAGCTCTGGTGTGAGTCTTCAAGGGGCTCTTCTTTTGTTCTGCCCATCCGCCTTTGGACTTCAGCCTTCAAGGACCCTTCTCTGCATAGGAGGTATCTAAGTCTCTTCCTCCTCACCTCCTGCAGGGTTCTGGCTGCTCTGGACTGTCCTCATTCTCTTTAGCTGCTGTTGCGCCTTCCGCCATCGACGAGCTAAACTCCGGCTGCAGCAGCAGCAGCGGCAGCGGGAGATCAACTTGTTGGCCTACCATGGGGCGTGCCATGGGGCTGGCCCTGTCCCTACTGGCTCACTGCTTGACCTTCGTGAGTGACTTGAGGCTCTGGCCTCTCAGTGGTCCCTCCCAAACCAGGACCCTGGTTCATTCTACACTCCCTTTTCAGAGATTTCAAGGCACACTTTTCCCTCAGAGGAAAGACACCACCACCCCTTCCCTGGTTGCCTTGTATCGACCATACCATTCTTTCCTGCAGGCCTCCTCAGCGCCTCAAACCCCCAGCCTATGAGGATGTGGTTCACCGCCCAGGCACACCGCCGCCTCCTTACACTGCAGCCACAGGCTGCCCTTCGACTGCTTCCAGCCAGTGCACCTGCTGCTCCTCCGCTTCCAGCTGTCCTGCCCGCCACGAGGGAACAAACGTGGAAGACGTTTCCTCCCACCAGAGTGCCCCTCCTCATCAGGAGGGTGAGCTTGGGGCAGGAGTGAGCCCTGCCCCCACACCCCCCTCCTGCCGCTATCGCCGCCTGACTGGTGACTCAGGTATTGAGCTCTGCCCTTGTCCTGACTCCAGCGAGGGTGAGCCAGTCAAGGAGGCTAGGGTTAGTGCCACCTCACAAGAGGTGGAAGACCAGTCCCCTTGTGCACGGCCTCTAAATCCTGCACCCCAAGTGGGGCTGGCTTCCAGTGAAGGGGACATCCCATAAGCAATTTTGGGAGGTGGGGGGTGGGTTACTTGCCCACCAGAAACAGCCCTGCTCCCAGCTCCCTGGGTTCTTGGCCTCTCCCTGCCCTCCTAGAATCTGAAAAGGCTGGAGTCTTGAGAAGGGCAGTGTTTGGGGGACTGTGCGAGCTCTATCCCCCAGGATATACACAGGAGCCTTTGATCTCATTAAAGAGATGTGAACCAGCTGCTTGTGGATTTGGGTAGACTAGTACTCGACTGACTGCATTGCACTTGACCTGAATAGGTTTGGAAGGGACAGTCAGTGGCCACTTTTCCCACCTTCTCTGAAGGAGAGCAGGCAGCCCTAAGGCCTGGACTGAGTTAAGACCTCTTGGTGAGGCAAAGCTGGCAAAAGCAATAGAGTCTGGCATGGTTTTCCCATTTATTTAGAAAAATAGACTCTGAATTCACATTCACCCCAGGGCTATGTGGGATGTCAGTTAGGAGACACCTGAGATGGGCTGAGGAGGGTTTGAAGCACTGGTATCTGACAGCTAGGGGCAGAAGTGAGAGACCTGTCCCTCTAGTCCAGAATGGAATAAGGGGGCTGGCTTCCCCTCCCACGCCCCCTTCAGTAGTCTTCAGCCATGGCCAGTAGGACAAGGCTGGTCCAACCCTGGAAAGGGCGGCAGCCCATGCCTCGCCCATCCTGGTCACTGTACTGCTCCCACAGGAAGCCTGTGGCCTGGTACTGCCGTCTCACGTTGCCCACCAAATTGGCACGGAGCTCGCTGTGGAGCCTGGCAGCACGGGCCTGGTGGGGACCCTCCAGATGCCCATAGTAGTGCAGAGCCCCCAGCGCCAGGTAGTTCACGTTGAGCCACACAGCACCTCGCCAGTAGGGAGGATCGTGCTCTGAATTGCGCTGTCTGTAAAAGGGGCTGGATGCTGCAAGAGAGCGCAAACCAAAGGGGCTCCAGAGTTGACGCCGATCAGCTAGAACATCCAGCATGGGTCCAAGGCGAGGTGAATTGGGGTCCAGCAGCCGCAGCAGAAAGGGGAAAAGACTGACGTAGCCCAAGGCATCCACATACTGTAAATGAGGGTGGGGCTGGCCCACCACCCGCATCAGCCCCTGAGGGGGCCGAGGCTTCAGCTGCACCGCTTTTGTATGGTTCCCAAAGTCTGCAAAGACTCCTAGCTCTGGGGCCCAATGCAGCTCATTCAGGCTCTCCTCTGCTTCCAGGGAGGCAGCCAGTGGGCCCAGCTCTGCAGCTGCCTCAGCCTCTCCCAACTGCTCTGCTAGCCGCATCAGCACACGGGAACCTAGGGCCACCCAGCACCGCAGATCCAGGTGCCGCTCACTGGCTGAGGGGTGTGAAGCCCGGGGATAGTCATCCAGCCCTGAAGGCAGCGTCTTGGGGTTTAGTAGGGTTGGCAAGGCTGGGTCCCGGCCGCGCCAGCGGTAAGATAGTGGCACTGGCCCTGCCTGGCTGTGATGAAGCCAGGAGAACCAGGCACGCAGGCGAGGGAAGGCCCTGCGGAGGAAGGCCAAGTCGGCAGGGTCACCACCGTCTAGCATGTGGGCTACAGGCAAGAGCAGAGTTGGAGGGTTGGCATGGGCTGTCCTTTGCACCAGGAACTCTGAGGCACCCGGGCTCGGGCCTCATCCCCCAGCACCTGCTCCCGCCCAATCCAGCCGTCAGCATTAAGCAGTCCCAGCCAGTGGCCTATGGCTTCCCGGGTGAGCCGGGGATCCCACCGTTGAATCACCAGCTGGTGAAAGCCCTCATCCCAAAGGAAGCCTCTTGGGAAGAATGACCGAGAGGGCACTGCTGTGAAAAGAGGGACAGGTGGAAAGAGGACTGGGTCCACCTTCTGCTCAGATCCCTCAACCTCCATGTCTGGCAACACCAGACTCTGTCCATAGAAGTAGCCAATCCCACCAAGAAGGCCACTGAGGGCACCCTGACCCAAAGCCTGCTCCTGAGGGCTCAGGCCCTTCTCCTTTAGCCGGAAAGTCTTCTCAAAGCGCTCTCTAAAGGCTTCAGCATGGCTTTGGAGTGTGTGGGTCAGCAGGCTGCCTGCCAGCTGCTCTAGGGCTTGGCTGCCTCCTGTCCGGGCACTGCCTGATTCAAACACCAACTCCACAGAAAAGGGGACTTTCAGTGTCACCTGTTGTATCAAAAATTGCCCTTGTCCCTGTCCTTGCCCACTTGGGCCTCTGTCGTCCCACTTCAGAGATCCTGGCAAGCCGAGGTAGCGTTCAGGGGAAGCCCCTGGGGGCCGATGCTGAAACCAGTTATTTAGGCGACTCTTCACCATCTCTGTCAGCAAGGGAAGTCCTGGATTGGAGGACCAGAAGACATTGTAGCTTGAAAGGAAGAAGATAAACAGGAAATATTATGCAGGAGAAAGCAGTGAGGATTATAAAGAGAAAGGAGGTGATGAGGAGTCAGGATGGGAGGGTCTTGGCAATGCAGGGAACATGGAGCCTAGTGAGAAGGGAAATGCCTGGTGAAAAGAGAGGAGGGTTAAGGAGATGGAAATCAGACTAAGTCAGCATCCATGCCACCCCTCCCACCATCCCACACTCTTCCCCCAGTTACCTGCCATACTTGGGGGTGGTATCTCCTGGACTGGTTGGTGCCAGAAGTGTAAAGCGAAAGTACCAAGTTCACTGGTGTGCCCATTGATGAACTTCAATTGCCCCTTAGCCCCAGCCTCTGGCACAAGGACTTCTTTGCCATCTGTTACCACATAGAAGAACAGGGACACCAAAGGGAGGGCAGAAGTACCTGAGGCCTGGGTAACCAATGAAGAGAGAAAAACAGCATTAGGTTAGCAGGCCTTCCCCTCAGAATCAGCCTTAGGGAAAGGGACAGCAGGTGAAAACAACATACATCTAGCAGTGTCAAGGGTAACTGACAGGAAGCACCAGTGGGATGGGATAAAGAGCTATGCTTAGCTCTGGGAAATAATAGTACTTTTGTGCCATGTACTGTGCGAAGAACTCTACATATTACTGGTATTTCCTTTAATCCTTAACAATTCTGTGAATTAGGTGCTATTTTTGTTTACAGACAAGAAAACCAAGGCTCAGAAGATAGTAAAAAGAGATGGTCATACAAGCAGGTGTTTAAGTCAAGCAGCAAACTCAGAGCCCCTTCTGTTTACCCCCACTTTATCCTGCATTTGCAGGCAGCAAAGAAAGGGTGGAGGAAGTCTGGACTGGGGGAGGGGTGTCCTGAGGGCCCTGACCTGAGGCTCTACAGTCACTCTCCAGCTCCAGTCCCCTCCGTGCTGACCCCCAGGCCTCTTGACGAACTCAGTGGTGAGCCTTAAGGCTCCATCCTGGATGTGTTGCCGCCCGAAAGAGACACCGTCGTGGAACTCCCAGCCATAGGGACCCACGCCGTCCCCCTGCTCACACGTATGCCTGAGCTTAGGGGTCCCTGGGGTGGTGCCTTGCTGCGCCCACATCAGTCCTGGGGGTAGAATGGCCACGTAAGTCAGAGAGCTCTTGTCCTTCTGGGTCGCTGATTACCTCAGGGTCATCCCTCCTCCTAACTCTCCTGATCCACTCCTCACCACCCTTGATCTGGCGCGAAGCTGGGGCGCCCAGATTAAATGCCCGCCTGCCTGCCCGCCCCGGGTCCGGGTTACCGGTGAGGAGAGGCTGCGGGCTTCGGTCTTCATGCCGAAGTAGACGTGAGGGCGGTAGGTGCCCCAGAAGAGGTCCGGAGCCACTGTAGGGCTGGAAGAGTCGGGAGGCAGCGCCGGCGGCGCGGAGTGCAGCATGACAGCCCGCCGCGAACGGTACCACGCTAGAAGCCAGCGGCTGGACAGGCCCAGGGCCAGAGACAGGACCACTATGGCCAGAGCCGCGCCCCCAGCCGCGCCCCGGGCCCTGCCGCCCCGGCCATCCCGCCGTACGGGGCCTCCCCGAGCCACCCTCTCTGCCGTCCGCGCTCCGTCTGCCGGCGCTCCGCGGCGCCGCCGCTCGCCCCGAGCCATCCTTGCATAGAAATCGTCGTCGCGGGGACCGGGAAGATGGCAACAGAGCCCGGTCCAGCTTTGCCTCCTAGCCTTGCGCGGCGCCGGGGGCGATCACCGATGTGTCAGCCGCACCGGCCTGCCGGTGCCTACAGCTCGGCTTCCGCCTCCTCCCGGAAGTCCCGCCCCGCCACGTCAGGTTAAGCTCCACGACCGGGAAAGGCTGTCGCCCTCGTGGCGTAAGGTGGGCCTTCTGAGCTGTGTCCACTGGATCAGCGTTTATTTGGCCTTCTCACAGAGTTTACCGGAGAAGGCAATGGCACCCCACTCCAGTCCTCTTGGCTGGAAAATCCCATGGACGGAGGAGCCTGGTGGGCTGCAGTCCATGGGGTCGCGAACAGTCGGACACGACTGAGCAACTTCACTTTCACGCATTGGAGAAGGAAATGGCAACCCACTCCAGTGTTCTTGCCTGGAGAATCCCAGGGATGGTGGAGCCTGGTGGGCTGCCGTCTCTGGGGTCGCACAGAGTCGGACACGACTGAAGCGACTTAGCAGCAGCAGCAGCAGAGTCCACAGGCTAGTAAGAGAAACCAATCTCATATTTGTCTTTTTTTCCCTTTTAGTAACTTCTATATATAAGAGCCTGAGACGCCATCCTGTTTTAACGTCTCCCCACAGCGCCCCGATCTGGTGGCTGAAAACCGTGGCCTAGAAATTCAGTAAGCTGGCCCTGGCCACAGAGCTAAGTGGCTAGCTTGGAACCTAGGTGTATCTGAATCAGACTGCACCATGCTGTCCACATACCTATGTCTTCTTTCCCAGTGAAATGGAGTGGATACAAGAGCATCTTTTCCAGCAGTGTCTTTAAGCCTCCTTCTGACTTTAGCTGTGGCATCTCCAGGCTAGGGTTCCTAATTTAGATGAACCCTAAAAGGACCATATTGGTGCTGTGTATACTTTTTTTTTTTTTAGCCTTTTCTACCACCCAGGAAGCTAAGCTGCTTAGCGGAAAGATTGCTTATGTCCAGGTCAGGGAAGGCTGTAGCAAAGAGGTGGCATCTGCACCTGATGTTGACATAGAGTCAAGGTTACATTTAAAAAACGATTTATTTTTGATTGTAGTGTGTCTTGCTTGCTGCACACGGGTTTTCTCTAGTTGTCGTGAGTAGGGGCTACTCTTCATTGTGATGCATGGGTTCTCACTGCTCTGGCTTCTCTCATTGTGCAGCTGGGGCTCTAAAGTGCAGGCTCAGTAGTTGTGGCGCAAGGGCTTAGTTGGCTGGGGCATGTGAGATCTTCCCAGACCAAGGATTGAATCCGAGTCCCTTGCATTACAAGGTGGATCCTTAACCACTGGACCATGAGGGAAGCCCTACTCTTTTTATGTTTTTTTTGTTGAGGGCTTTAGGAAAAAAAAAAAAATTTATTTGGTTGTACCAGGTCTTAGTTGCAGCATGCAAACTCTTAGTCACTGCATGTAGTATCTAGTTCCTTGACCAGGGGATCGAACCCAGGCCCCCTGCCTCAAGAGCAAGGAGTCAACCACTGGACCACTAAGTAAGTCCCAAGGTTACATTTGATGATGGTTCAGAAATGGAACTTAGATTCAGTTACTTCTCACCAACAGCTCAGCATAAACGGTGTTTTCATAAAGTACAAATTTCTATCATCCTCTAAAAAAAAACCCTGACTTCCCTGGTGGCTCAGAAGGTAAAGCATCTGCCTACAATGCAGGAGCTCACGATGACAAAAACCCTAATCCACATTTATGTTACTCTAGCTGTTCACACACCTCCCATCCAAATTTTAATTATATAAAACTAACACTTTATGTTGCATGCTCACTTATTTCACTTCTGGCCCTACCCTCCAGTGGTAGACTTTTTACTCATTTAACAATCACCTTCGGGCCAAATCAAATGGTCAGTCCTTTCTTGCTACCATTACACCTGGTCCTCATCTATGTTTTAGCACTTAGTACACACCTGAATTTCACCATTCATCCTTGAATCTCAGTAATAATAATCAGTTCAAGTCACAAGGTTAATGCTAAATATCTGTAAATTCAACACATGTTTATTGCACGCTACATATCAGCCACTAAGCAAAATGTTGGGGATGCAGAGAAAACAATCCCAACCTCAAGTTCACAATCTAGAAGCACAGTGCCAGCATTCAATAAATGTTTGCAGCAATGTTTGAACCATCTGTGTTTTTACAGATCAGAGTGGTTAATCTAGTCAAAGATTAAGAGGTTAACCATGGGGGTGGATAACTCAAATCTAGGTAGTATCTTTCATCACTATACAGAGGCCTGTAGCATAAGGCCTCTTACATGTTTATGTTATGCTCCCTCAATATTCTAGGCAGTTTACAGACATCTATTTACTTATTTGTATGTGGGGATCTTAGTTCCCAGACCAAGGATTGAACCAGTGCCCTCTGTAGTGGAAGGTGAAGGTGGTAGGTGAAGTCGCTCAGCTGTATCCGACTCTTTGCGACCCCATGGACTGTAACCTACTAGGCTTCTCCGTCCATGGGATTCTCCAGGCAAGAATACTGGAGTGGATTGCCATTTCCTTCTCCAGGGGATCTTCCTGACCCAGGGATTGAACCCGGGTCTCCCGCACTGGAGGCGGACGCTTTAACCTCTGAGCCACCAGGGAAGCCCACTGTAGTGGAAGCAGAGTCTTAATCACTGGACTGTTAGGGAAGTCCCAGGTATCAATTCACTTAATCCTCTCAACAGTTCTATGAGGAGGTACTATTATCCCCATTTTACAAATGAGGAAACAGGCACTGAGACTAAGTAATGTGTCCAAAGTTACATAGCTACTTAAAGGAAAAGCTCAGAATTTCAATCCCAGGCATTCTGGTTTTTACTACACTTGATTGTCTCCTGATAGTTTTCCTTTAAAGGGAGAGGGGAGAGAACCAGTCCTTTGAAAATACCACTGTTTTAAGCAGAGAAGTACTATAGTAATGTGGTAGAAGGACATATTTGGCAAAGTACATAGCACCCAGTGTCCAGAGAGTCTTGAATGCCTGGCTGAACATTCTTAAGTTTTTCTCTAAACCAGTGGCTATCAAGCATTGTTCCTTACAACCTATGGTAAGAAATAATTCTATACTGCAACCAAGTACATGCAAATAAAAACACATCCACACACTTTATAGAACTATATTCATGATTATATGCTTAAAACTTATGTTTCTCAAAGAATACTTCCCACACCATGTGCCATGCACTCTGATACTTTTTATTCTATTTTACTATTTTTTCTAAGGCTGATTGAAACCTCTAAATTAACTTCATGATCCACAGCTGTAACCTAGTATGAAAAACACTTTAGGCACTGTTCTCTGAAACAAGTAGTGAAAGTTAGTCACTCAGTGTCTGACTCGTTGTAACCCCATGGACTGTAGCCCACAGGCTCTTCTGTCCATGGAATTCTCCAGGCAAGAATACTGGAGTGGGTTGCCACTTCCTTTTCCAGAAACATGTAGTAGTAAGACATAAAACCAATGCTTTGGGAAGATAAAATTAAGGAATGAAAATGGTTAGAAAAAAAGGAGACCAGGTGAGAGAATACAGCAATAATCCAAGAGCATGAATGGGAATGGAGAGAACATTTCAGGAGATTTTAAGACAAAATATTCTGAACTTACTTACTGGATATGCAGGGAAAGGGAGAGGGCAGAACCAGAGATAAAGCTGTGGTTTCCAGCTCAAGAGACTAAGCAGATGAAGTGCCTTTTAAAGGAATAAGGAAGTCAGAAGAAGAGGCAAGTACAGTTGACTCTAAAACAATGGAGGTGGGGAAGGGAGTTAGGGGCTCCACTCCTTCAGCGTTGAGAAGTGGGGGATAACTTTACAGTCAGCATCCATGATTCCACAACTAGGACTGTAGCCCACAGGCTCTTCTGTCCATGGAATTCTCCAGGCAAGAATACTGGAGTGGGTTGCCACTTCCTTTTCCAGAAACATGTAGTAGTAAGACATAAAACCAATGCTTTGGGAAGATAAAATTAAGGAATGAAAATGGTTAGAAAAAAAGGAGACCAGGTGAGAGAATACAGCAATAATCCAAGAGCATGAATGGGAATGGAGAGAACATTTCAGGAGATTTTAAGACAAAATATTCTGAACTTACTTACTGGATATGCAGGGAAAGGGAGAGGGCAGAACCAGAGATAAAGCTGTGGTTTCCAGCTCAAGAGACTAAGCAGATGAAGTGCCTTTTAAAGGAATAAGGAAGTCAGAAGAAGAGGCAAGTACAGTTGACTCTAAAACAATGAGGTGGGGAAGGGAGTTAGGGGCTCCACTCCTTCAGCGTTGAGAAGTGGGGGATAACTTTACAGTCAGCATCCATGATTCCACAACTACAGATTCAAACAACCACAGATCACGTAGTATTTATTTTAAAAATAAGCATATAGGAGCACCTCTGCAGTTCAAACCTGCCGTTGTTCCAGGACTCACTATAGACAGTATGCAAAGATTATCAGTTTTATTTTGGACAAAAAGTGTTGCTGGAATTTGGAGAAAATTGGTAGTAGGTACCCTGACTATATAGCACAGAACTTAAGATTAGAGCCAAACAGAAATATAGGATTTAACCCAAGAGGATAGTTGAAGTCATGACAGAAGACAAGATGCCTCAAAAATAAGAAGGAGAGCAGTACACCTTTATTGTTAAGAGAAGACAAGGGGCCCGAGAGGAAAAGTCCCACAAGGAGTGAATTAAGAGCGGCAAACACGACTGGAATGGAAAGATAAGGACTGGGAAAACAGCATTTCTAATAAGAGTAAGAGGTACCTTGAGTAGTGGAAGGAGAAGCCAAATTCAAAAGGGTTAAGCAGTGGGTGATGGCAAGAAACTGAAATAAATTCAAATTTGTCCGCACCCCTTCCGTCTTTCCTCGTCCCAGAAACACTGGTTAGGTTTGTAGTCATAGGGCTCTTTTTTGGCGTTCTGTGGCCCTCCAGACAGTGATATGAGTAATTAAGTTCTTCTTAAATAAATGTCCTTAGCAGTCTTGGGTTAAAATCTGTTGACTGGTCTCTTCTGTGCTGTCAGCGCCCGGTACTGGCGCTCGGTTTGTCCCCGCTCGCCGCCGCGCCCCTAGCCTGGATGTGGGAGGCGAAAGCAGTGAGCATTTCCTGGGCGGTCAGGTGAGCGCCGCGCATAATCAAGCGATGCCCATCTCCTGGAGGGAAAAAACGAGTCAGGCACCAGGACTGCGGCGCTGGGGCCGAGGGCGCGCGACTCCCGCCAGACTCCCAACGAAACCCACCGAACAGCACGTCCACGCAAGCTCGGAGCCGTCGTGCCTCACGTCCGCAATCACTGAGCAGTTGAGGTTCGTGCAGCGAACTTTCTCGCTGCTCACCGCCTGGAGGAAGGTCCTGCGGTGAGAAAACGGCGTGAGCGCCGGGCAGAAGGGACTAGATCCCCAGCGGGAGGGAGGCGTGCCCTTTCGCCCCGCATCACTGCCCCTCGTACCTCGTCGATTCCACGTTCTTCTCGAAGGGGCAGAACTGAACCCGAACCTGCTTGACCGAGCGGAGTCCGAGGCGAGCCAAGGCCGCCGCCATGGTGACACCCGCCCCGGAAGGACTCGTGGCTGGCGGAAGTGTCTAGTGCGAGAGCCTGTGAGCCGCGGCGCACTTCCGCAGTCACGGACCTCCGCTCGGCGCGGATTCTCCGCCGGTGTTGGCGGTGCTGGTCCCCAAGCCGCCGCCCTGGGCTCCCCAACCGAGAAGAGGAGGAACGCCAGGAAGGAGAGAGACGGTTTCGGCACAGGGTATGGAGGGCCCAAAGTACGCTCTCGGTAAACACTACATGACATCAGTAGCCCTCTTGTACCACGGTGAAGACAGTGAATAATGCGAAAGCCATTTGCTCCTGGCTCGGATGACGCGCCTTCTGCAGCCTCTCCCTCTCTGCACCCTGCTCTGCTAGATCCAGGTTAACTCCGTCTTAAGTGCTGGTCCCTTCCAAGGGGCGGGCACTACCACCGCAGGGATTATAAACCTACCAGAGGGCGAACCCCCTCAGGAAATTTCAGATTAAATGTGTGGACTCTGGAGTAGCTAACGCTTACAAGTGAGGGTTCTACAGCCCACTATTCTTAAATGACTAAAAATAGTTAGGAGGGGAGTACAGGGTACTGTTAACATAGGCCGTGGGGGCTGATCTGGGTGTAGAAATTCCACCTCTGTGGTTCCTGAGGAATTACTTTTTAGTAGTGTCCCAACTTGTCTTGTGTTTAGCCTGGCTCCTGGGATTTAAGAGGAAGTGACATCAAGGCTCCCCGCTTTCTATTGCTTTTCCCCCTCTCCTGGGATGCAACCCTAAAGTCTTACTCCCAGGATTTAGCTGCTAGTGTCTAGCCCTGAGATGTCTTTACTGATGGGGAACTGTGCCTGAGCCTCCCAAGGATGCTGACCTCCAGGTTTCAAGCTGTGATTATGCCCTTTACTCTGGATTCCAGGCAATTGGAGTAGTGATCTTGGATTAGCTTTTCAAGTCCAGGCTCTGTATAGCTTGTGGTTCTCAGATATGCTTTCTTCCAAGCTCCCAATTAAGCTTTTAAAATATGCATTTCTAAATGTCTGGGCTTTTTCAGACAGAGATGGGGAGCTCTGACTAGCTTCTGATGAGGGTCCTTAGGATTCAGAACTGGTCCCCAGGCAGGAAAGAAAAGATAAGTGCCAGCGAGGATGCTGGTGCTGCCTCAGAGCAAGCCAGGCCTGCTGGTTTCCTACCAGGTAAGCATCAGGGCTAGGTCCTCCTCCCCACAGTGTGCTTAGCAGCTGAGCTGTCTGGGTTGGAAATACTCCAGGCTGAAGAGGGGGCTCCAAGCTCTCCAGGCTGTTAAGGCTGCTGCTGGGCAATTCCATGGTCTGAACCTCATTACATGCACCTGGTAAGGCAGGAGGGGAAGGCAGGTGGCTAGCAAGGGGGACACTAAAGCCAGACTGAGGATGGGAATGGGTTACGAATAATGAGCTAGGGGTGAAGAGAGCCTGGAGTTGGGGAGGGAGAGTGACTCACAGCAACGGGGAAGCCCCCTGTGGACTTGAGTCTTGGGTAGGGGCTGCTGCAACAGACACAGCAGGGCCCCATCCAGCTGCTGGAAGATGCTGAGCATGAACAGAGTCTGGCGAAGTTCTGGGGACAGGCCCCACTGCTCCTCCTCCAGCAAGTCCCTGACCACTCCAAAGTCTTGTCTGAGTTGCAGTGCCCCCTGCAAGCTGAAGGCCAAGGTACAGTGTGGCCACCTGACCCTCCTGCCACTCCAAACTGCTCTTCCCCACCATTCCTCTCCCTTTTTTCAGTTCTGTTCATCGCCCTGCACTTCCTTCTTTTCTTCTCACCTGAACCGGATCCCATGAGAGAGGATATGGTCAAGCCAGGCACCCAGGATGGCGATCAGCGCCTGGCTCAGGGCAGGGGCCTGGGCTTGGGGTGGCAGTCCGTGCAGTCCTTGCAACACGGGCTCCAATATCCTGCGGACCACCAACTCGGCATACTCACTAGGAATGCTGGGAAGTTCTAGAGTGAGAGAAGAGAAAGGACAGGATATGAGGTTAGGGAGATCCCTCCAGCCTCTAATGGAGCATTTGGGGTAAGACAGTAGGATTTCAGGGGGTGAGGACAAAGATGGAGGCAGAGAGGTGGAGCCCCTCAAGGACGCGGAAGGGGTTGGACACTGTTACCCTGGGAAGCCTGGGAGGAAGTGCCGAGATGAGTTACCAGGACACAGACGATGCCGCCAGTACCGACCCCGTGGCATGTGGAGTTCAAAGTCCTGTGTGGCTTGTTTATGACATTCTTGATAAAAGAGACTCAGTGACTCTTCAGGGAGGAGCTGTGGGGATAAGGAAAAAGTAAAAGGGCTTGCTTATCTGTGAGGGATTTGTCAAGTCATATGCTCTTCTAAATTTGAGGTGTTTATTAACCTGGCATCCATAAAGCCCCAGAACAGAATTGTATGCATAATTGTATGGGTTTGGGCATTTTTTGAGGAGAGATGCTATAGCCTTTACTGAGTTTTCCAAAGGCCTGGACTGAGAAAAGATTATGGACAATTGCCCTAAGAGTACCCTGCTCTCCTCAGCTTGGTTTAGAAAATGGATATCCTCCAGGTTAATTCTATTCCGTAGGAACATTAATAGGAAAAAAAAGATGGAGACACCCTCACTACCACCAGTGTTCACAAACAAATGCTACAGAGGCGTTTGTTTCAGGCAGTGGCTGAAAAGAGAAAAGTGAATTGTATGATCTTCTGTCATCTGTGAAAGGAAGGCAAGGACTGCTTTAGATCAGGAGCAATCAATATAACTTTCTGAGATTCAAGACCCTTTGGAATGTCCTCCACTGAATATTCTTTATAGCCACTTCCATTTCTCCAAAACATTATAACCCACAAAGCAAGAAAAAGTCCATGTGCTGGTTTGGTTTCTCTGGTTTGATAGGTTTTATTTTTGGATGAGGGAGAAGACAGCAAAAAGAGAGAGGTGTCTACAGCCCATCTTGGAGAAGAACCTCAAGAATTGGGGTGTGTAGTGGCAGGTCTAAAGAAAAGGTGACTGTATGCCTGAAGCCTGAAGAGGATGGGACTGGGTTGGGGGACAGGGGTGGGCAGACTTGGTGGGGGAGGGCCCCTGTGGCTCCTGATACATATCCTGACAACAGCCTATCTAAATCCAAACTCTTCTTTCAGCCCAAACATCAGAACCCCTTTCTCCCTTATATATGATAAAGAAGTTACCCTTTTGTCAACTGACATGTTAGGAAATTTTGTACTCAACACTCAGGAAATACAAGGTCACACTATGAGACAATTTTTTCTTTGAGACATTACAATCCAGCTGAAGAGAAAATTGACATCTGATTCTTTTTCGTCCCAGTGCTGTATGTAGCTGAAAGCCCAGAACAGACCCAGCAGTAGAGCAAGGCACGAAACTAGACAGCGTTTTGTTCACGTGGTGAGCACACTGTCCCTGCCCCTTTTGCTCTGTTCTCACTGCAACAACCAAGAGTTGGACCTTTCTCATGTTATGTCTCCCCACTTCCCTTCTATGCTGACTGCTATAGCTACATCAAACTCTATCACTTACAACTTAGAATGGCTCCCTGTCACTTATGAGATAAAGTAAAATCTGTGGGCTGGTGTTCACTGCCCTCCACGTCTTGATGACAACCTGCTCCTCCACAATCCTCTGCCCCTGCCCTTGACATGTGCACACTAGGGCAAGTATATGCCCACGTACATGCACACACACAACAAAGGGAGCTTTTGTTTTGGTCAGGCCATCTCCACACTATTCCCCCAAGGAACTATGAACTCCCCACCTCCAGTAACCCCTGCTGCTCCTCTGAGGCTACCCATCCGCCGCTTGAGCCACAGGCCCTGTATGGAGCTTCTGTTACCACATGCCCACCAAAGCCTTCCCTCCCCAGAGCTCCCACAATCATCACTGCCCAACCCTATTCATGAAGAGCCTGTTCTGGGACATGCTGAAAGAGGACATGGGAGTAAATTGATGTAGAAATGCCCAACAGGCTGATGCAGATGGTGGATTAGGGCTAAACTGAGGGTTCACAGTGCCTTGGTGCAGCAAGAGGAGCGGAGGGACAGGGACCACACTCCACAACCATGCCCCTATATTCAGGGCAAAGAGGAGACATCTGGGCAGGAAGAAAACAAAAAGCAGAGGGACATCCACAACAGGAACAGATAAGAGTGTAAGATGGAGAAAAAATAGAAGAGTTTAATTCATAAATTTAGAGGAAAACAATAAAATATTAGAAGAGCGAGCCAAGAATGAATGAGAATCACCACTGTAGAACAGGGATTAGAAGTCGTGGAGGCAATTAAAGTGCTATTTTTTTCATTACAAGCCTTCTAGAATAATATTTTGAGTTTTATTAAAAATATACTGCTACTGCTAAGTCACTTCAGTCGTGTCCGACTCTGTGCGACCCCATAGACGGCAGCCCACCAGGCTCCCCCGTCCCTGGGATTCTCCAGGCAAGAACACTGGAGTGGGTTGCCACTTCCTTCTCCAGTGCAAGTTGTACTTAAAAAAAAAAATCAAAAACTAGTAAAGTCAATCATTTATCTTGCTTATTCTCTACAAAATATACCTCAAAGTAACCAAATAATTTTTGAGGCAAGTTTCACTTGGGACTTCCCAGGTGCTAGTGGTTGAATCCACTTTCCAATGCAGGGGACCCTGGTTCAGTTCCTGGTCAGAGAACTTAGATCCCACATGCAGGGGGCACCTGAGCCCCCCGACTCTGGTGCTCATGCACAATGAGAGAGCTCACATACCTCACTGAGGATTGCACATGCCACAACTAAGACAGCCAAATAAGTAAACTAAACATTTTAAAGTTTCACTTTGTAAGAGTAACTGATTGATAATGAAGAAAGGATGACAGAATGTCACCACCTTGCATCCGCTAATGAAATAATGGATATAGACAGTGATCATCAGTGGCTGTTACAGTCACAACAGGAGAGCCTGACACAGGAGTTGGGGGTTGGGATATACAAATGAAAGAAACTGACCATGAGCTGATTGTTATTAAAGCCTCAGTGGTAGGAATATGGAGATCCATTATATTCTTCTACTTCTGTATTTTTTAAAAAATTTCCATAATGAGAGGACAAAAAGTGGATTTAGTGGCAGTCCACACAAGAAAAGATACATTCAGGGGCAATTCCAAGGCACTTGAGTTGTTCTACCACCCCTCCAACCCCCAAGCTGGTGCCTCTCCTTACCTGGATCTGCACAGTCAGCTTCCGGATCTCCAGGCCCAGCTGCTGCTCCACATCCAGAGCCAAGCTTTCCTCTGAGGCCAGGCGAGACAAAGCTTCTACCTCCTGCAGCAGAGGCTTTGATAGAAACAGAGTGAGCTCTGAGCCCCACACAGGATGCTCCCCTCCTGTTCTCTAGCTACTCACAGGTAAGTCCTTCTGGATCAGGAGCAGGAAGGAATCTGGGGCCCACGCTGCCAGATGCTGCTGAGTTCTGCTCCAAAACCAGAGCAAGGTAGTCTGCAGGGTACAGAGCCCCAGGGCAAGGGGTGCAGGACCTGCAGAGAGGAGGGACAGAATATCTGAAGGGATATGGAGCGCCTTGGGAAGAAGCAGGTTTCAGAACAGCATAAGGAATAAAGGGGGTATCCTCAGTGTTCTCCTATCCCCCCATCCCCAGCACCTTGTCTCACCTGGCGGCCCGCAGAGGAGTTGTCCTGACCTGGGCTCCCGGAGGGCATCCAAGAGAGGAGGGAAAAGCTGTTGTAAAAGTTTGCTGGTACAAGAGGATGAGGGAAGGCTGCTCTGATTTCCATTAGCAGATCCCAAGACCTGGCAGAAGCCTGAAGATGAGGGGTATGGTTTGATAAAGAAGCGGCAATCTGGGGCTTGTGTTGTGTCACTGCCATTACCCCTTCCTCCTCACCTTGATCCCAGCTCCAAATAAGAGACTGATGAATTAGGTTGCGACACAAAGAAGCCAGCTCCTGCTCACACTCCTGAGGCAGTGATGCTAGTGGAAGAAATGACTCTGGAGCCTGAAAACAAGGTCTCTCTTTTCCATAGCCACTGCCCTGACTCAATGATGGGGGAAGAGGGGAAGTTTCCCCCAAGATTCAAAGCTGGCATGGAAAGCAAGACCTTTGCCTTGAAAGCTAAGAAGCTTATAACCTGAACCCCCAGGGGCTGGGTGGGGTGGGGGATGTTCCTTCTAAAGGGCCTGCTTTTGTAGTCTTGTGGCAGGTGAGTGAGGTGTATACAGAAGTAAAAGACCAGCCTTCCCAAACACCCACCCAGCCCCATCACTCACCCTGACCCAGTGCCTGACTCAGTTGCTGTGCCGCTGCCCTGGGGTCCCTCCAGGGTCCTAGACTTAGGCTCTGAGCACAGGCTGCCCACAGCAGGGTCCAGTACTGGCTCCACAAGGCTCCGGCCCCTCCAAGCCCCAGTTCACTGCTGGGTGAACCCGTCACGCCCCCCAGCAGGCCCAGTAGCCCTGGCAACAGCTCCCGCTCCTCTTGGCACCATCTGAGGAGCTGGTCCCGCAAGCCAGATTCCCTGAGTGCCTCATCCAGCCAACCTGCCACCTGGCAACCCCGCTCCCCTGTCAGGAGGCGGAGCACACGGCCGGGGGGATACGGGCGCGCTGATGCTGGGACTGGGCTGAAGGCTTTCCCCTGCAGCTGGTGGTACGCCGAAAGTGCCAGCAGCAGGTCGGCGAGTTGGGAGGACAGGGCTGGGGTGGCGGGCGCCCGGCCCAGAGCCCGAAGCCGCATCTCGACAGTAGCATCCAAGCGCTGGGCTGCTAGTCCGACGGGGCGGGCCAGGAGTAGCGAGTGGGGCGTCTCCAGAAGCCTGCTTCTCAGGAACGCCCCTCCGGAAAGGTGCTGTAGCAGGTCGCGGCACAGCTGAAGCAAGGGGCCGTGGCTGGGAGATGGAGCGCCGGGACTCAGGATCCTCAGGAAGCGCACGGCCGCCTGTAGGTGGAGGGCGCAAGCCCGCGCTTGGAGGAGCTGCTCCCGCTCGCGCTGCAGCCGCAGCAACACAGCCCTGAGACGCCGTAGCGCCGGAGGAATCAGGCCGCCAGCTGCCAGCTCCCGCCCGCAGTCTACAGCGCCAGCCTCACTGTGCTCTCCTGCGTCCGCCGGCGCCACCCACCACGGCTCTTTCGGAGCCCCGTCAGGCCGAGGGTCCTGGCAGAGGATGCTCCGGGCAACGGGCAGCGCCGGCCAGCCACGAACGTCCCCGCGGAGAGCGCCTGCCCGCTTTCTCTGCACTGCTCCTCCGCGGCGCCCCCGGGCTGCGCCCGTAACGGCGGCACGGTAGCCAGCGGGGGCAGAAGGCCACCAGAGCGAGACGCTTGGGCCATGGGATACCGTGTCCGGAACCAGCCGAGCCCCGCCCGGCCCAACGCCCGCCGCAGCGGCGGCCCCGCCCTACCCCCGGAGCCGTCAGCTCTTGCCGGGGTGCCGCCGGGACCGTCGTGGACTCGCCGGCGCTCCGCAAGCGCCTGCTTCCGCCCTCGACAAAGATGGCTGCACACTCCGTCTCACTTCGCCCTGGCCGGTAGCAGATACCCTACTGTCTGTCATTCTGGCGTCACCGGTGACGGGGATGGCGCCGACTCCGAAGACTGTGGGGCTAGTCAAGTTAAGTGAACAGGTGAGACAAGACCAGAGCGGGTCCAGGAGGCTCCACTTGGACCTGTTTTCAGTGGGATTTTGTGCTTCGCGAGGCGGGCAGAGGGCTCCGACTCGTCCACCCCGAAGCCCCCCGACGCGCTGCCGCTTTAGTTTCCTGCAGGCTTTCCTCTGCGGCCTGGCTGCCCGCTGCGGGTCGCTGCTGCCTCCAAACGCTGCAGGGTATTCGGTCCTGAGGACTAGGCGCCGCCAGTCCCAGCGTCAGCGCGCGCGTATCCCCGCGGCCGTGTGCTCCGCCTCCTGACAGGGGCGCGGGGTTGCCAGGTGGCAGCTTGGCTGCGGAGAGGAGTGACTGGGGCTTACTGTCAAGCAGCGCGATGCCAGTGGAGGGAGGGTCGGGAGCCAGGGACAACTCGGCGGTGATAAATGGGCAAGACTGGGCAGAGGAGGGTTGAGGATTGGGGAGTGGGTAGTTGAGGATTGGGGATGGCTCAGTGATAAAGAACCCACCTGCCAACGCGGGAGACGCGGGTTCAGTCCCCGGATGGGGAAGATCCCCTGGAGAAGGAAATGGAAGTCTGGTCCAGTATTCTTGTCTGGGAAATCCCATGGACAGAGGAGCCTGGTGGGCTACAGTCCATGACGTCACAAAGGAGTAGACACTACTTAGTGACTAAACATCAAGGAGTTGCTTGGGGAAAGATATTATGAACAGAGGGAACAAAGACGGTAAAGCAAAAACAAAAACAAAACCTTAAAGAGAACTTCACTGACGTGAGACCTTAGTTATGGGTTTGAGAGGAGGCGAGAAAGAGGACAGCAAGTGGCTTGAAAGAGTGGCACATGGGTTTGGATGTCCTGAAGTAGGTGGGAGGGTTATTGAGGGAAGGACAGGATCAGATTTGGGAGCACTGAGAAGCTGTACTTCCAGCTGCTTCCTGGTTATCTCAAAAAGCAACAAGCAAGTCCAGAAGTTAATTCATCATCTTTGCAAATTCATTGCATTTCCTCTAATCTTGATTAACCACACAAACGTCCTTCCAGTTGCTTTATTCAGAAATCTGAGAACCAGTCTCCATATTCCTCTCTTTTCCTTTACCTCGTTTGTGTTATCAGTCACAAAATCTACTTCTGAAGTGTCTTTTGGATCAACCACATTATTTCCAGTCCTGCTTCTGCAGCCACTGCCCTAGTTCAAGAATTTATTATTTCTGACTTGCACAGTTGTAATGACCTGCTGACTAAACATTTCACGCCTAGATTCATCTCTTTCCCCAGTACTCTTTCATTTGAGCATTTCACTCCCTAGATCAGATCCACTGGCATCACTAACAAGACAAAATCCAAACTCACTAGATCACACAGGGTTCTTCAGGCCCAGCTCTTGGCTGAATCTCAATTACAGTAGCCACCTCACCCATCTTTGTGCATTCAGCATACACTTATTGAGCACCAACTATGTACTACACACTGTTTTAGGCACTGGGAAGAAAGCATTAAGCCAAATAGACAAAAATCCCTCTATTTATTGAATCAGGAGTGTCTAGTGGGGGCAGCCAGTCAACAAATAAACAATATAGTATGTCAAATATGAGAGGTGTAAAGAAAGATAAAGCAAGAAGGAAGTTAGGGAGCACTGAGGAGAACTGAGAGGTTTCACTTTTTAAATGGAGTGGTCAAGAAGTCCTCCCCAAAAAGATTTAAATAGGGATCTGAAAGGGGTGAAGGACTGAGCCATTCACTGGGGAAAGAGCATTCAAGGCAGAGAAAATAACACATACAAAAGCTCTGAAATGGGAGCACCCTTGGCGCATTGTAGAAACTGCAAAGGAGACTGCTGCAGTTGGAAGAGGATGAAAGGGTAGGAGATGATTTCCTAAAGAGATTGGGTAGCCAGATCATGTGTGGCCAGGTCATGAATTAAGAGACTAGCGTAGACTGTGTTTTGGGGAGAAATAGAAGGTCAAGATAGGCCTTTTTCTGTTTGGTTTTAACGATGGCTTACACTTACTAAACTATCTCCCAATTGCACTCATCTCACACGCTAGTAAAGTAATGTTCAAAATTCTCCAAGCCAGGCTTCAACAATACATGAACCGTGAACTTCCAGATGTTCAAGCTGGTTTTAGAAAAGGCAGAGGAACCAGAGATCAAATTGCCAACATCCGCTGGACCATGGAAAAAGCAAGAGAGTTCCAGAAAAACATCTATTTCTGCTTTATTGACTATGCCAAAGCCTTTGACTGTGTGGATCACAATAAACTGTGGAAAATTCTGAAAGAGATGGGAATAGCAGACCACTTGACCTGCCTTTTGAGAAACCTATATGCAGGTCAGGAAGCAACAGTTAGAACTGGACACGGAACAACAGACTGGTTCCAAATAGGAAAAGGAGTACGTCAAGGCTGTATATTGTCACCCTGCTTATTTAACTTCTATGCAGAGTACATTATGAGAAACGCTGGGCTGGAAGAAACACAAGCTGGAATCAAGATTGCCGGGAGAAATATCAATAAACCTCAGATATGCAGATGACACCACCCTTATGGCAGAAAGTGAAGAGGAACTAAAAAGCCTCTTGATGAAAGTGAAAGAAGACAGTGAAAAAGTTGGCTTTAAGCTCAACATTCAGAAAACGAAGATCATGGCATCCAGTCCCATCACTTCATGGCAAATAGATGGGGAAACTGGCTGACTTTATTTGGGGGGCTCCAAAATCACTGCAAATGGTGATTGCAGCTGTGAAATTAAAAGACACTTTCTCCTTGGAAGAAAAGCTATGACCAACCTAGACAGCGTATGAAAAAGCAGAGACATTACTTTGCCAACTAAGGTCCGTCTAGTCAAGGCTATGGTTTTTCCAGTGGTCATGTATGGATGTGAGAGTTTGTGAAGAAAGCTGAGCGTCAAAGAATTGATGTTTTTGAACTGTGGTGTTGGAGAAGACTCTTGAGAGTCCCTTGGACTGCAAGGAGATCCAACCAGTCCATTCTAAAGGACAGTCTTGGGATTTCTTTGGAAGGACTGATGCTAAAGCTGAAACTCCAGTACTTTGGCCACCTCATGTGAAGAGTTGACTCATTGGAAAAGACTCTGATGCTGGGAAGGATTGGGGACAGGAGGAGAAGGGGATGACAGAGGATGAGATGGCTGGATGGCATCACCGACTCGGTAGACTTGAGTTTGGGTGAAGTCCGGGAGTTGATGATGGACAGGGAGGCCTGGCGTGCTGCGATTCATGGAGTTGCAAAGAGTTGGACATGACTGAGCGACTGAACTGAACTGAACTGAACACTTACTAAGGAAACAATCCTCATTATAACCACAGAATGTCCAGGCCAAGCCTTGAAGGCACTTGCCTTCTTTTGTGAATGAGTAAGCTGAGGTCCAGAGAGGTTAAATGACTTGTCCAAAATCAAACAACCAGGCAGTGGCAGAGGTGGAACTAAGGTGCAAGCAGCTCTGCTCCAGCACAGTGTTCTCTCCAGCTCTGTGCTGCCTGGCTAGTTACAAACAATAAAAACCAATGAATAACAAGGTTTTAAATTATATAACACAGGCTATGTGAGTGCCACTTTTTTGAGTGAGGACAGAGAGAACTGGAGGGGTTTCCCTGGTGGCTCAGACTGTAAAGAATCTGCCTGCAAAGTGGGAGGCTTAGGTTCGAACCCTTGGTTGGAAAGATCCCCTGGAGGAGGAAATGGCAACCCACTCTAGTATTCTGCCTAGAGAATTCCACAGACAGAGGAGCCTATGGGGCTACAGTCCATGGGGTTGCACAGAGTCAGACACAACTGAGTGACTTGACTTAACACGCACGCGCATACACACACACACACACACACACACACACAAATGAGATGAAAGAGTCTGGAAAGGCTTTAGGGAGAAATGGGATTTGAACTTGAACTTCATCTTGAAGGTAAGGCAAAGTGTGGTGAGAAAGAAGCTCAGAGCCAGAAAGGATTAAAGGACAGCTGGGGGAAGACCCCCAAGGCTGGAAGGAGCCTGGTAACAGAGGGAGGGCAGCAACTAAGGGAAGATTATAAGGGAAGACTGGAAAGCTTAGCCAGGGGGCTTTTTGGAAGGGTCCAAGTCCTAGGCTAGACTCAGTCCTGCCTGTGGCCCTGGCATTGGGGGATTACAGGAAAATTTTGAGACCAGGTATAATTGCTGAGAACTTTGGGGAAGAAACAGAGTGCAAGGGAGAGGCCAGCCAGGAACTGTGGCACTCATTTAGGCATTGAGCTAGCCCCAGGGTGTTCATATTCAAGGATATGACAAGGGACACAGCTGGAAGAGCAGGTAAGAGGGCTCCATCTCAGGGGCATCATTGTGGCTGAGTAGGGACAGGATGGTGAAGAAGGCTGGACTGAATGCCACCATCAGCCCTTGGGAAAGCAGGAGAATTAGTGAAGGGAGGTGATAACACCATGAAAGCCAGCAGCATGCTTTGAGATGCTGAGCAGGGAGAGGTCAGCCTGTCAAATTCTCCAGGCTGGGTAGCTAGTTTGTGGTTGCCATGATGGAGAGGTTAACCCAGCCAAGCTCCTTGCCCTGTCCCAGAGTTCCCCACAATGCCAGCCTCCTTCCCCCTTCCCATCCCAGGACATAGTGGATTTTCTTTGATGGAGAAATGATCAAGAAATGATGGCTTGTGGAGAAGGATCCTCCAGGAAGCCAGCAACTTGCTAAGGAGCTGGTGGCTGAGGAGGAGTATGTGAAAGAGAAAGCAGAGAAGAAACACTTGGGAAGAAGGTAGCTGGAGGGCAAAAGGAGTGGGAGCCCTGAGGGATTTGGGGGCGGGAGTAGGAAAGAACTCAGGATGGCTGGGGGGCCAGCAGGGCTCAGGGACTGGAGGGTCTCCTGGAGGCCATTTGGTGCGATGGTTGTAGAGTCACATTCTGCTGCCTGGGCTGGAATCTGCCTGCTTTCTAGGAGCCCTTTGCCTGATGACTGTCTTATCTGCTTTTTCACATGTAAAATGAGGATGACAACAAAACCTACCTCAGAGAGCTTCAAGATTAAGTGACATAGTGTATGCAAAGCTTTTAGCCCAGTAACATGGGATATAGTATATATTGTCCACATGAAGAGCTGGTCTCAAGTTACTAATTTTGTGTGTGGATGTTTAAGTATAGTGCTCAAAATACGTCCTCCTCTTTGTTATTGTTACTAGAGTGTCAAAAGGATCAGAAGTGAAGAGAGCGCTTGGAGAAGGATGGCAGGGAGTCCAACATGAATGTCTGAAGGCAGATCCCAAGAGCACCAAGTGCCAGGAGGTGGGACTGGAAAAGCAGGCAGCTCAAGCTGATCCCAACTCTGTAGCTATTCACATTCCCTTCAGGCTGAGGCCATTACAGATGGCGATGGGAGCCCCAGTCCAGCTCTGGGAACCCAGCTCAGGGACAGTGTAGTGAGGAAGAAGAAAGAGCCTCCTTCCTTCCCTTCATGGTCTCTGCCCGCCCCCTCCTCCCACTGCTCTAGGACATAGGTCATCCCTGCCCTCCTTAACTTTCCTTTCTGCTCACAAGACTCACTGGATCTATCTATTAATAGTACCTTTGTGTCTCTGGCTTTTGGCAAGGTTGGAGATGGACCCCTCAATGCCCACAGAGAAAAGAGACTAAGTCATTAGCCCCAAGGCAGAAGCCTGGTCTCTGAGAAAAAATGAACCGGGAAGAAGGAAGCACTCCAAAAGAAGAGAGCCCTAGGCAGAGTCGTAAGGCAGAGGTGAGGAGGTGGGCAGAAGAACCTCAGCTAGAACAGGGGAAGGGGTGCCAGAGGGCTTTGGGAAGAGAGGTGGTCTACTAAGGGTTGGGGGCAGTGACTAATAGGAGTTCTCTGGCCCCAAGTTTAAGACACCAGGGATCAAGGTCCATCACTGTCCCCCTGACCCAGGCTAGTTTCCTCTACAGGAAAGCAGGGCTGATTGGATCCTCCAGAACTGTCATGAGGACTCCATGAGTTGCATGATGCAAAGTGTTTGAACAAAGGAGAAGGATTTGGGGAGGCTGAGGCCTTGACTTTGCTTCCCATCCCTAGGTGATCTCCAGGACTGCCGGCAGCTGCCTTACAACAGAGCCAGGAGCTGGCAATTGAGATTCTTTTTCTCTCCTTCCTCACCCATCCCTCCCTAGGATAGCCCCATCTGAACCTCCCCACTCTCCCTTCTCCCCAGAGTTGGGTGCCAGCTTTGCTGAAAATGGTTTCTACCACAAGGCCATGGTTCTCTTCACCCGAGTCTTGAAGTTCAACCTCCAGGACCACCAGTAGGTGGCGGGGGTGGGGGGCCTCTGTGCTGAGCTGTCAGGGCAAGGCTGGGTGCCAAGGACCCAGACTTTTGCCCACTTTGTTTTTTATCAGGTTATTTGGAAATTGCTCATTCTGCAATGAGTGGCTGGGTCAGCAGGTGTGAGCCCTGACTGGTGTAGCCCCTGGGGCCTCTTCTGCTTGGGCAAGGCCTTGATGGGACTGCAGGTAATGGGTCTGAGGTTGGAAGCAGAAGAGGAATTTGGGTGGGATGGGGTGGGGATCAGGTGTACATTGACATTTTCTAGTTAAGGTACTACCAAAATGTCCTAGTGGTACTAGGAGCTGGAGCCAGTTTGAGAAAAGGGAAGTTTTAACATTCCTTGACTCCGCTGACACCTCAACCTTCTGCTTTCTATTTCCTCTGGGACCAAAGCATTTTGAAGAGGCAGCGGTGTGTTCTGGAGACTCTGAGAGGCCAGTCCCAGCCTGACGAAGTCTGGGAGCTAACATTCCTGCCTTCTGCAAGTCACCTTGTAAGGGGATCAGGCCCACTCTTATGCTGAGGGGGCAACAGAGGGAACTGGCCGAGTTTGCAATAACAAGTGGTGCTACTTTCTGCCTCAGACAGATAAGGGGTACAGGACGCATAGGATAAGGGGGACATGGGCAGCCCTGCCAAAAGGTGTCAGATGCCCCTCCCTCCTTCCTCAGCAGTACCAGTGAAGAGGAATCTCTGGGCTGCTTCCGTCAACTGAATTTCTCCATCCATTTTTCCATGTTGAGCTGGGGCCTTTACGCCTCTTCTTCTGCAGTTGCCCTGGAAGTACTGCCCCAAGGGCCCCTGGCCTTCTGTCTCCACCCTTGCATTATCCCCAACCTGAGCCAGTCTCACTGGTCCTTCCCCCAGACTCAGAGCAGAAAACCTGGTCCTCTCCACCTCCAGGACTCCTCAGAGGGCTGGGGCATCCTGGAACTTGGGCCCCAGCATCTGCCTCACACCAGATGAAGGAGAACCTGTCCCTGATAAGGCAGGGCTGTGTGTGCATCCTGCAGGGATAAAGGACACGGTGTAGTCGCAGTTCACTGCACATTGTAAGACCTGTACTCTAAAACCATGGTTGGGAACAGCCCTGGCAGTCATACCTCTTGACACAGAGACCCTCTGATGAGAGAAAGGAGCCCTGCTTCCACTGAAATAGCCTTTCTTTGGTTCTTAAGCAGATGGCTTCTTCTGGGAGCAGTAAGGAAAAATAAAATCCCCCAAGGCTCAAGAAGGGATCTACAAAAATTCAGATTTTCAGACTATAACAGACCTGTCTGTAGGGTCATCTGAAGCTTGCTCTTGGTCTTGGGGAACTCACCAGCCAGAGCTCTGTGCTCAGGAATGGGGTCACAGTGATGAATAAAGCCTAAGTCTTGATCTGCAGCTTGATGGAAGCCCACTTCTTCCTAATCCCAGTTCTCACCCTGTCCTCTCCAGCCTCAGTTCTCATGCCTTGCTTCCTGTCCACACTTCTATGCATATTCTGACCTCTCCTTTGTCCAGTGGTTCTGATCTCACCTCCTTCCACTGCTAGAAGATTCACCAAGGGTATGCATTTGGGAAGCCCCTTACCAGCCCCTTCCTGGAGCTGGCAGAATCCATACATCTCCATATACCCCACCTGCTGGCTCTCCCACTGATGCAGCCTCAGCAGATACACAGGCTTCTACTACTTTGGTCTTACTCTTTCTCCACTCCAGTGCTGGACATTGTAACTAGCATTTCCCCCATGTGAATTTACTTAGTTTTTCTACCCAGGATCACTGCCCCTAAAAAAACTAAAATTCTCTAATTTCTCTATAAGAAACACGACCTCCTTCTAGTTTTTGCTCTAAGATCTTGACAGCTCCTCCTGGCTGGTTCCTCCCTGGCTCTGCCTGGGACTCTCAGTTCATTAAAATGTGGATCTGCAGGCCTCCCAGTGTGCTTTTCTTTGGAGAACCATTTATCAGGATAAATGACTGTTGCTGCCCTGTGGGTCTTACTCAACACCATTTGTACCTAGAGATAAGAGGAGCTGAGACACCTCCTTTGTTTAAGGCTTTCCCAAATTCTTTCGTTTATGGTTGCAGGCCTCTTAAATACTGTATGGCAGATTGCAGTCTGTCATTACAAGTTGCGTCACCTTGGGCAGATTTCTTAACACCTGTGCTTCAGTTTCCTCTTCTGTACAGTGTGGGTGATCCCTACCTCACAGGGCTGCTATGAGAGCTGAAAGAGAAAATGTGAGAAAATACCTACCAAAAGTCTGGGACGTAGTGAGTGTTCAATAAACTGATTTTTATCTGAAGTTGTCCTACATTTTCATGATTCCGACGCCAGAAAGAGAGGGGTGTGACTGAACTGCCGCTTATCTCACAGAGTGCCGGAGTTCGTGGGACTGAGGTTCTCAAAGCACCTTCCCTGTGCCAGTAGCAACACTGATGGGAACTTTTCACAAATGCAAATTCTCAGGCCCACCCTAGGCCTTCTGAATCAGAAACTAAGAGTAGGGCACAACAATTTATGTTTCAATAAACCCTCCAGGTGATTCTGGGCATCCTGACATTTGAAAGTTCTGCTCTAGGACCTGGGCTTCCCTGGTGGTTCAGCATTAAAGCATCTGCCTGAAATGCAGGAGACATTTGATCCCTGGGTTGGGAAGATTCCCCTGGAGGAGGGCATGGCAACCTACTATGCCGGGGTCCAGCCCCAGTGGATCCAGGGTGATTCGAAGGTGGAGATGGATAGGTGAGAAAAACACTTATTTAGAAGTATAACATTAGGAAATAATAGTATAGTAGGAAATTTTAGATGGAGAAAAGAAGGCTGAATATCTTGGTTTATGTGGAATACCAATCACCACCTACGTAGGCCACAGGTGTCTTTCCGTTCTCCCAAAGGAGAGGAGGCACTGAGGCCTCCCCGGTCCGATCTTAGAAGCCCAGGCATAATTAGTAGGCTTGGTGAGTACCCACTCTCCAGATGGGAATTCAGCCAGAAGGGGAAAGAAAGAACGACACAGAGGAATCAGCCTTTCCAGAAACTGATCCCGTTTTCTTTATTTTCAGGTTTGCTTATATACCTTTTTTTTACACATAGGGATGAATACAGAGTCACGTGGGGGTCAGCAGTCCTGACCTTTATCAAAATCAGGTGCTTTACATAAAAAAAGGTCTTAGGGGTTTTACATCATCTTCTGGCCATGAGGCCTGCTGACACTTTATGACCCTTTCTTTCTGATAACCAAAAAACTTATTTTTTCCAAGGGTGTTTTTCCTTAAACCAGGCACCACCCTCCAAATAAAGTTACATTCCTATAGGGTGAGGGTGTAGTGAGTTACAATCAAGAAAGGAATTTATTTAACCCAAGGTTAACATGATTAATCTTAAAGGTTAATACTTATTTCTCTTATATGCTAGTTATATTCATTATAAGGGCAGGGAATATGGGGATTTAACAGCAAACATCAGCCCAACAAGTGAAATCCTTTCACCAATGTTCCCCTTAAGATCTATTTAGTCTTAAGATAGTGATAAAGTTACATTTTTACATAGCAAGGACACAGTGATTTATACAAAGTACAGTGATCTATAACAAAGGAGAAAATTCATGAACTCAAAAAGTCTAGTATTGCTAACATCAAAAACTACTATATTTCTTTTTCTATATTCCAAATACATTGATTAATATATTCCCAGGTGCCTAAGGACATGGAGGCCTGGTGGCAATCATTGACTCAACAATGAGAAAAGCCCTTTGCTAATTAAGACCTTCAAAATACCCCAAACTCTGTGCTGTTTATGGTTGAGAGGTAGTAAACAATCATGTGCTAGTGGCAGGAGTATGGATAATCCTATCACACAAGCTAGTTTGTCTGCAGAGAGGTTTGACCCTTGTCACACCCAGGGCAGGGAATTAGTAGCAATTATTGGCACAACAAATGAAAAACCCTTCACCAATATAATTCCTAATCAACCCACTATACTAATAAATTCTAACTTCCCAAAAGAATCTGCCTTTAGTAAGTCTAAAACATCTCGTGCCTCTCGCTGTTTGGAGGCTGTAAACAATCACATGTGGCCGGACAAACCTATACAGGCAGGCTAGATAACCTTCAGAGGAGCTTGTAAGCTGAAACACTCTTGTTACGCCCAGGAATTTTTATTAACTGGAACTGCAAGTTAACTCCTTATCCGAGAGAAATGGTTATGGCCCCCCGTAAAGTCAGAGGTGTGGGTGAGAGCATAAAACAGACTATGGTTTTGGGGGTAGATGCTCGGGAACGGGGTTTCCTGAGGCTTTGTGTATGCCAAGCCTCCTTCCTCATGACCTTTGCCATGGGCGGAGTTCCTCACGCTGGCCCCCAGCACTACTAGAGTACCCTTGCCTAGAGAATCCCATGGGCAGAGGAGCCTGGTGGGCTACAGCCCATAGGACCACACAGAGTCAGATATGATTAAAGTGACTCAGCAGCCGCAGCAGCAGCTCTAGGACCTAGCAGAGGAGACACCCATCCAGGAGGCTATTTTGGTGCTACAGGTTTGAGTTTTGTTTATTCAAGGCTTGATTATAAGAGGTGGCAGCCCTGGGCTAGAATTAGGAAGCCTTAAGTAGAGAAGGGTTCTAGCCTCTCAAAGCAATATCTCCTCCTCAGTACCTCTTAGACTGTCCTGGGCTTGAATCTTTCCCAAGAGCCACAGGACTCCTGACATTTGCCTCCACTTTATCCCACACTCACACTGCTAACTGGTAGGGTTCTGACCCAGTGCCTGAACTCTGAGTCCCCAGGGCTGGAAAGCAGAATGGTTAGAATGACTGAACATCATGGTTTTACTGCGACTGAGGGAGTTCCAAAGGTGTGGAAATTTCCATGCAAAAAGTGGGAAAGTCCTGGGCAAACACGAATGAGTTGGTCACTCCAATTTAAAGGTTCCAGAGAGGCAGACTTTAGAAGAGCATGAAGGGAATACAGAAGGGATCCTGAACAGGAACCAGGGGAGGTATGTGTGTGTTGTATATGTGTACTGAAGAGGCAACACAGGTGCAAAGAATACTTTTTGTACATGATATATGACAGGTTCTTAGCTCTATACTAGTTAGTAGTCATTATCTGCTCCTGTCAATGATGGGGAAGCAGGAAGGCTCCTAACCATGAGTTGGGATGGCCAGCTCAGGGAAGACCTGCACTGCCTCCCCATCACAAGCGGGAGGATGATTAATCAGCAGCGTTAGAAATTATCTCAGGAAAGCCTGCTGGAGGAGGTGAGCTAAGCTGTCCACCCTGCAAGCAGCTACCCCAAGCTCTGCCTCAGAGTGTAGGATCAGTCCTCCCCACCCTCCCGCGGCCACTACCACCATCCTGGTGGGGACGTTTTCCCACCAGCCCAAGGTGGGATGGAGGTCACAGAAGCAGGGGTACCCCACCTTTCCCAGCGCTTAGCACTTTGCCTGGGTCTCAGTGTAGGACTCTGCTGGGGAAAAGACGAAGGGTTGGGACCCTATTAACAAATGGCCTCAGGGTGGGGAAGGAGGAGAGGCAGGTGGGACGCTGTCACTCTGGTGCCAGTCTGTTAGTTAGGTGCAAGGTCTGCCAGGCGGCAGCGGATCAAACCCCGAGTGAGTTCTGGAACTAAGGCGGCCCCTGAAGTGAAGTGACGTGCAAGTCGCTTACTTGTGTCCAGCTCTTTGAGACCCCATGGACTATACAGTCCATGGAATTCTCCAGGCCAGAATATTGGAGTGGGGTAGCCTTTCCCTTCCCTGGGGGATCTTCCCAAACCAGGAATAAAATCGGGGCCTCCCGCATTGCAGGCGGATTCTTTACCAGCTGAGCCACTAGGGAAGCCCAAGAATACTGGAGTTGGTAGCCTATCCCTTCACCAGTGGATCTTCCCGACCCAGGAATTGAACCTGTGTCTCCTGCATTGCAGGCGGGTTCTTTACCAGCTGAGCTACCAGGGAAGCCCCAAGGCGGGGGCTAGAGGAGGGGTTGGCAGCTATCAGAGTCCAGTGCCCTTCCCCTGACCCAGCGTCTCTGGAGATGAAAGCTGACAAGCACCAGATCTGAAGGCTGGCTGGATGCCTGGGTCTACATCCTGACTTAGGGGTTCTTCTTTTGTAAAACCGACATAACCGTATCACTTACCTTATAGGGTTGCTATGAGAGTTAAAGGAAACATTGGATTTAAAGCGCTCGGCACAGTGCAAAGCATGGAATCTTCGCAACAATCAGGAGGTTTTGCTCCGGGCGCCAGGATTGAGGAGTGCTGTGGAGAAGGCAATGGCAACCCACTCCAGTACTCTTGCCTGGAAAATCCCATGGACGGAGGAGCCTGGTAGGCTGCAGTCCATGGGGTCGCTAGGAGTCGGACACGACTGCGCGACTTCACTTTCACTTTTCACTTTCATGCACTGGAGAAGGAAATAGCAACCCACTCCAGTGTTCTTGCCTGGAGAATCCCAGGGACAGGGGAGCCTGGTAGGCTGCCGTCTATGGGGTCGCACAGAGTCGGACACGACTGAAGCGACTTAGCAGCAGCAGCAGCAGCAGCGGAGAAGGCAACGGCAACCCACTCCAGTACTCTTGCCTGGAAAATCCCATGGGCGGAGGAGCCATGGGGTCTCTAAGAGTCGTATACGATGAGCTTCTTCACTTTCACTTTTCATTTTCATGTACTGGAGAAGGAAATGGCACCCCACTCCAGTGTTCTTGCCTGGAGAATCCCAGGGACAGGGGAGCCTGGTAGGCTGCCGTCTACGGGGTCGCACAGAGTCGGACACGACTGAAGCGACTTAGCAGCAGCAGCAGCAGCAGCGGAGAAGGCAACGGCAACCCACTCCAGTACTCTTGCCTGGAAAATCCCATGGGCGGAGGAGCCATGGGGTCTCTAAGAGTCGGATACGACTGAGCTTCTTCACTTTCACTTTTCATTTTCATGTACTGGAGAAGGAAATGGCACCCCACTCCAGTGTTCTTGCCTGGAGAATCCCAGGGACAGGGGAGCCTGGTAGGCTGCCGTCTACGGGGTCGCACAGAGTCGGACACGACTGAAGCGACTTAGCAGCAGCAGCAGCAAAGTCTGGACTTTATTCTCAACAATCGGGGAAGGTGGGCGTCTGGACTGTGAGCCGGAAGGGGCGCGGATCGACATGTTACTTCCTACCCCGGGACCGGGATAGGGAGCGGGGGCGCGGAGGCAGCTTTGCCTTCAGTCGTCCACTTGTATCTCCTCGTCAGAAAGGTGGAGCTCAGAATCAGGCCGGGCGGGGCCAGGGCCGAGGCCTGGGGCGCCGTCCGGCAGCGCGAGGCGGCGCTGGGCTTCTGGGGACAGCGAGCACAGCGAGGCCAGGTCGGCGCGCCTCTCCTCCACGTCGCGCCTGAGCTTGGCGCGCCGGTTCTGGAACCACGTGACGACCTGCGCGTTGGCCAAGCCGAGCCGAGCCGCCAGCCCGTCGCGCTCGGACGGCGCCAGGTACTTCTGGAAGACGAAGCGCCGCTCCAGCTCCAGCACCTGCTGCGCGGTGAACGCCGTGCGTGACTTCCGCCGTCTGCGGCCAGCCCGGCCGGAGCCCAGCGCGCCCGGGGCCGCGCGGCCTGCGGGGACAGGGTGGGGGTCAGCCTCCTAGCCTGGGGGAATCAGGCTTCGGTCCGCGAGGACAAGCGGCGTGGGGTCAAGCCAGAGATGGGGGAGGTTTGGTGCGGAGCCAGAAGGCGAACCAGCCAGAGCCGCGGACCCTTCCTGAACTTTGCGAGGGGGGGACGGTGGTGTTTCAGCCCGGGGGTGGGGCGCAAAGTGGAGCTGGCCTCCAGGGTACCCTTGGGAGGCAGAAGGATGAGGGCATCTCGCGAGGTCGGGGGACTAGGAGGAAGGAGGGACAAGCCAGAGAACGGGCGCACCGTCTGGAGTACAGGGCGGGGACTCTGAGGCCTTCCGGAGCCCCTGCTGGAGCGGACTTGCAGGTCCAGGCCGGCACCAGTGGCGGGGGCCGACCATGGTCAGAGTAGGGGCAGCCAGCTGGCATGGTGAGTGTAACAGAACACTGATCTTGCCCTGTTTTAAACTCGTGGGTGTCGGGCACTCTCGGCTTCTTCGTTTTGGATGACACAAGCACTCCCTCCTCGAGCCCAAAATGGGGAGAGTGGGGTACAAAGGGCGAGGAAAAGCGGAGTCCAGAGTCCCGCGGCCCTTGCGGCTCTAGGGCCCCTCTGCTCCTTGAGCCCTCTCGAGAACAGAGCGGCTTGGAGCGGAGCTTGGTCACCCGGCGAGGCCCAAACCTCACCTCCCAGCACTTTCTGTGCGGTCCTAACCCTAGCTCGCTCATTTACAGCCTCCAGGCCAGGCCTTTAGTCTCCTCTCTGGCCCTTCTCTGTCGCGATTGCTCCTCCTACAGCGAACGGACCCAAGGGTCGCTCAGTTCTCAACAGTCTGGTCCTTTCCCCCTGGCGCTGACGGCCTCCAGGAGCGGCAGCGGAGCCTGGGAACTAACGGCGGGGAGGGGAGGAGAGGAAGAAGAGGCAAACCCCGGCACGTGGGCCGCGGGCAGGGTGCAGGTTAGGGTAGCGGCCAGGGTGAACGAAGGTTCGAGACCAGGAACCTGGAGGAGAGGAATGGGAGAGAAGGCCAAGTCACAGTGTGCGACCTCGCCGGAGCTATACCTTCAGAGGGCTGCGGTGTGTGACCGTCAAGTCGGCGGAAAGTTTTACTAGTCAGCTCCTCCAGCGCGCACAGCGGCGACGTGGGACCCTGGTTCGACTCTGGAGGCTGCGACACAGA
>SJXQ01004284.1:25832-38353 GCA_006408695.1 Aepyceros melampus | reverse complement strand
CCCCAGATTCTGTGTACCACAGACTCCCCGCCTAGCCGCAGCTCTGGCTCATAAAGTCGTCGGCAATAAAATTGCCTTCCCTGGCCCCAACGGCTGGGGATTTGCGAAATTTCAAGAAGGAAGAGCAGAGCTGACAGTGGTAGGGTCCCCAGCCTCACCTAGTAAGAACCTCTGTCTCCTGACCTGGCCCCCTCGTCCCGCCCCACCCCTGCGGAGCTCTCTTAAAAAGGTCCCCCGGCTGGAAGTTATTAGCGCGGCGCTGGGGGCTGGGGGACTGGAGACTTGGAAGGACCCGCCGGGCAGGGCGGCTGTAACCGGGGATTCTGGGGATGCCACGGGGAAGCAAGCGCGGGTGAATGGATTCTGCCGGCTCTCTGGCTGAATCCGAGGCCGTCCTGCCACGGCTCAGAGGCCCCGAGGAAGTCTAAACACAGGGAGAACTGGCCGGAGACCTGGATCTCAGGAACGAGAACACAGCAAACCAGAGCGGCTGTTACTGCCCAGTCTTCACTGGCCTCCACTGAGGCCTCCTGATTAGTCTTTCCATCTATCAGTCGATCTGTCTGTCCTTGTCTTCCTATTAAGCTCTTATAGTTGAAGTATGGGTCCTTCAGCCTGGAGAGGCCCAGAAACCACCCAGCATCTGCAACAGTGGGAACCGCTCACTGCCCCGGAGCATCAGCGCCACTGGCTGTAGAAGAGTAACCTCCAGTGCAGACTTCATCTACCCAACCAGATCTGGAGACAGAACCCCTACAAACCCAACTGCAAATTCTAAGACTAGGGATATTTTTCTCTATTTTATCTGAGCCCTGTCTTCCTTCTCTCCCACACTTATTCTAGTTCTGGGCTCCCACCCATCCTTCCACTGTAGGAAGAAGGCAGCTCTGGGACAGCACTGCTCACCAGTGAAGGTTCAACAGGGCAAGGATTTTGTTCACAGGTCACATCACAGGCAGAGAAGCCCCACCACTCCTGAGGAACTCACCATTCCTAGGGAACATGGGGTTTTCTTCTGTTTTCTTCAAACAGTGCCATGAAGTCCCTCCTGGTCACCTTCTCTGTAGACTTCCTCCCACCATTTGTGCAGTGATCCTCTGAGTCTACCTGTCTGCTCTGGGGCAAGTGGAGCCTGAAGATGGGCTGCATCAAACAGAGCTTGGGAGAGCCAAGACACCTGGATAAAGATTCCTTGACAAGGACAGGAAGGCACTTTGATAATGGGGGTCAGGGAACCTCATGTAACCTGCGGCGTTGACCTAGTCCACGTCCAGCAAAGGTAGAGAAACACGGGGGCTTCTTGATAAAGGACTCCCTCCTATGATACTGCCCATCCCCTAAGACACACCCAGATCCTCACATAGTACCTTCATGGCAGCCTAAGCAACCAACTCAGCCCAGTGGGCCCACTGTTGGGTCAGAGAGCAGACGGTGGAAAGCTGAGAGGCCTCAGGACCTTGTTAACTGATTATTAATGGTGGCAGGTGGCAGAGAGGCAGGAGGCCTCAGCCCTCTGAACCATGCTGGTGGTTTCACTTAGTCTGCAACGAAAGAAGGTCTTTCTAGGGAGGCTGCAGGAACTGCCTAGCTCATGTCCTGCCACCAAAAAGACACTCTGATCTTCACTCATGCCTCTTCTATGTAGCTTTTATGTCATCTCTTCGGCTCTTAGTTACTCTTGTGTGTTCTGTGGACCGCTCTTGAAGGGCCTTTGCTTTCCTCCCCTTCTGTCTCTCAACCTTTTCCAGGCTTACAGATGGGGTTGGACAATGGGCTTGGGCAATCCCCAGATGTAGGTTTGGGGAGAGGAGAGAAAAGGAGAGACTAGTCAAGGGAAGAGGTTGCTGACAGCAGAGCCCATCTAAGGTCATCCCAGCAGCCAGGGATTTGTCCAGACAATTATGGGGCTTCAGGAGGGGACTTTTCCCAGCAAAGCCCCTGGAACTTGAGCTGGGGAGAAACCAGATCCTCTGAGGGGTGTAGGAGAAGGGGGAATGATTAATGAGGGAGATTAAGAGATTAAACCTGGGTTGAGGAGGGGGTGTTCAGCTGTCTTCTAGGCTTCCCCCAAGCCCAGCTTGACAATGGGTGCTGCGCTCCAGTGCACCTCTCCCCTCCGTGCCTTCCACCCCCAGGGCCCAAGCCTCTGCCTTGGGTCCTTCTCAGAAGGACTTGAGCCTCCATTCCTGCCTGCCACTCCCCTTCTTTGATGGATTCTCCCCGTTGTCCCTTCAGAGGACATCTGGGGGTCCTCTGGTCCCTCACTTGGTAGAGATCCCCTCTTTCTCACTTTCTCTTCAGAAGACGCCTCCATTCCCACTTAAGGATGCCTTCTCACACACACACACCACCTTCTTTAAGCATTCCCTTTCCCCGTCACCCCCATCTTATTTCTCATTCCCTGACACTGCACCTCTGGCTCGCCTTTGTCCACTTCACCCTCTCATCTTGCAGATGCCTCTACCCAGGGCTACTCCAGATGTACCCCCTCTTCTTGACATCCATATCAGCTCAATAAATGGCCTTCAGGCCCCTGGATTTCCCACCACACACGTTTCTCTGAGTTCTGTGAGTGAGGGAAGGGGGGACAGGCATCCTCAGAATAACCTCCTAGGGGTGGTGGATGACTGAGAAGGACAGCCCCAAGAGAAGTGTGTGCTTCTCCTCACCATCACCCCACCTTAGAGAAAGCCTGTTAACCAGGGTGAGAGGGCCATGGGTGTTTAAGTGAAGAAACTCCAGACGGGAGAGCTGGGGCCGGAAGTCCTTCCATCTCACACACCTCTGGGATGGTTTTCTCTTTCAGAAAACGTTAATGCGGAGTGACCCGATTCAGACATAAATCTTCGTTTCCCTACTTCCAGGACCCTGGGTCTGTGCCTTCTTTAGGCCCTTTATACCGCCGCACAAAATGCTCTGTGCAATTGCTGCCACCTCGGGGGGTCTGCAGGCTGGGGTGCGGGAGCAGTGGTTTGCTCACCACCCCCACCACACCCTGACACTGGCATACCCCTTGAGGCGCATTGTTCCAGGGAAGTCCCTTTTCCCTGTCTCCTCACCGTCGCTCACCTCCAAGTCCTGGGAGAGGGACCAGCCTGAGAGGGACCTGTCCTCCTCTGTGCCAAAGGGGAGAGCAAGTCTCAGTGCCCAGGTGAACGTGGACCACGAAAAGAGCTTGGTCAGAAAGGGCATCAGGAGCATGGGCAAGCTTGGCCCTGCAGGTAAGGACTGACATTTCCAACCTGGCACCCCATGGGGTCCAGGGCAGGGAGCGTGCTGGGGCAGCCTTGCAGCTGCTTCTCTGAGCAGGCATGTGCGTTCTGGGCCACTGAGCCCAAGAGCACTGCGGGCTTGACTTGCCCACCCTGGCACAGATAGAGACCCAAGTGACTCCGAGGGGCAGGATCTGTATGGGGCAGGCTAGGGAGGGAAGTAATGGACCCATAGCTAGGGAATGGCACAGTGCCTGCAGATGGCCGGCATTAGCTGGCTGCCACTGCTGCTGACAAAAAGAAGGCTCTGCTGAGCTGGGAGTCAGGTGGGGAGCCATGCCACCCCAGATCCAGGCCTGAGCGCCTTCTGGGGCTTCTTGGCTGCAAGTCATGTGTCATCAAAGGCCTCATCCTAAGGCTTGGTCCTCAGGTCTCTCCAGAGTTATCTTCTGACTGAGCCTGCTAGACATCAAGCTGCTGCCAAGCCCCAACTGGACTACTATGCCAGAAAAAGTCCCCATTTCCATTCTTACCTCCAATAGCCCGCCCCACCTGCCTTGGAAATGCCATTTCACACACAAATGCCTTGAGAACAATCTGAGTACTGTGGCTTGAGTGGGCCTGGGAGTACCCAGAACTTAAATTCAGGGAGAAGAGAATAGGGAACCCTGGGATAGATATAATTAATCAAAATCCTCGAGATATGTGCTGGTGTCCAGGCAGGCCAGACACTGGAAGAAGGCCTGATTGAGGAAAGGTTTTCTGGAGGAGGTGAATTTACGCTTTCAAGAACAGCTGGGGGCAGGTGGTGGGGATACAAGGCAGGCATGAGGCCTGACGCGTGGGAGGTTCGGGAACCCTGGATATGGTTCCAGGAGGGAATTGTGCCTGGGCAGCGTCCACCCTGGGCCCTGGTGCCTGCCCGGTTTGTACCGAGGGCTCTGCCTTGCCGTCTGCAGTCTCTCTACACAGGCCTTTCTTTTGGCCCACAGGCTTCACCCATGGGGAGCCAAGCCCCAGCCTACTGCGTCCTTGGAGAGGACTCAGAGTTTTTGCCCCCCGGAGTCTCTGGCTCCTCTGGCCAGTTAAGGGTTTGTCCCCTTTCCCGAGTCCTCTGCCACCCAGTCTCCATCCACGGAAGCTCAGGCACCTTCAGCCCTCACAAGCTACGCTCAGTGACCCCCTTGAACTTGTACTGATCGCCATTGCCAGATTTGAGCTTTAACATCAGGTTCTGGCAACATCTATGCTGCCTGCACCATTCAGCTTGTCTCAGATTCCATAGCAGCCCATTCGCTTCTTACAGGGGAACGCCTTGCTTTGGCCTCCAGTTCCCTCCTTTGTTACTGTCTGGCTCAAACCAACAAGGAATGATTGCTAAACTACTCAAGAGCTCTCACCCTGCTGCTTCCCTCTTGTTCCTAAAAGGTGCCCTTTCTGGGAACCAGTTCCCTTCTCTAACCACCCTCTCCACACCCTGGCTTCACCTAGCCCAGGCACCTGAATCTCACATGGACAGCCAAGTTTCCGATTGTGATGATCCTCAATGTGTTCTTGCATCCCAATTTTTTTTTTTAAGGCTCCTTCCATGGTGCAATTCTTTGTATTTTCTTTAAAATATCACTCTTCTTCATCCTGCAGTGGCCACTATCAGACCCTAGCCTCATTCTCACCACTACTGAATTAGGACACCTGATGCACTCGGGTCTGCTTTACATGTGGTCACATTCAAGGACAGCGAGAGTACCCCTTCCCTTCACCAAAAGAGGAAGGTATGAGTGACCTGGTTCACTCGGCTCACTTTCTGAGTTTTACATATGTAAGGTTCTCTACGGCTGTCCTTTGGTAACTCACTGAGGGAACACCAACACAGAAAGGCCCTCCTTTTCGATGAAACTCAAGAAGACTTCTCAACAGGGAAGCAGGACACAGGACAAAGCAGAAGTGTGTGGCAGAACAAAAAATGGCAAGGAGAGATGCTTTTTTCAAGTTTTTATTTCAAAAAATAAAGCCGAAGTTAATTTCACATAAATATCTGGGGAGGGGAGGGGACAAGGATGGGTGGGGGCTTGGCCCCTACCTCCTCTTCTCTTTCACACTGTATTGCAAAAGCAAAGGGGATGGCTAAGGGAAAAACAAGGGGAAGAAGTAGTCAGTGGGAATGTTCTTACCCAGAAGGCCCTCCAGCCCACCTCTGCTCTGGGGACTGCCTTGGCACTGCCTTACTTTGCCGAACCAGTGGGACAGCCATATCTGCTTCATGGTCATGTGATCAGGGAGAACTTCATTGTCAAAAAGGAGCTGCACCTAGGAAGGAGACAGGGGCAAAGTTTCAGAAACTATCCTCTTGCCCAGGTCAAGAACTACCCAAGTCTACCACTGGCTCTGTTCCTCCTTTCTTACCCCTTTCTGCCCCCTCAAAAAAATCTACACAGGAATACTCACATGCTGGGGATTTAGCATCAAGCGATGACACAGGACCTCCGGAGATGACGAACTTCAGCTCTAACAGAACACCGGACATATTTGTTCTGGGGGTTGGTTGGGGGCGGGAGGGACAGGAAGAAGACAAGATGTGTAAGGGAAGGGTCGTGGAGTGGTGAGTCTCCTTAGAGAGGCCCTCCCCTCAGCCCCTCTTACCTGCAGGATGCTTTTATTCTTGTCTTTGCCAGAACTGGGGGGAAACAGACACAGGTTAGGGAGCCCTGGCTTTTCCCCTGCCCCTACCCAGAACTAGGATATACTCTCTTGAATGGAAGACACTCCCTTACTGCTCGCCTTCTCCCTGGGCCCCTCCCTGGCTCTGGGTCATTGTCACTTCAGATAGCCCATGACCTATCCTTCACCTCAGCCGCTCCAGGCATAGGCTCAGCTGCTCATCATAGCGATAGTAGTGGGCTTTTGAGTGGTCGAAGCTGCTGAAGGGGAGGCCAAGGTTGCTCAGGGCTGGCTCTGAGAAAGACAGAGTAACAAGGAAAGTGGCACATGTTCCACACTCCATTTTGCCCAGGGGGCAAACCTGGACAGGAGGAATGCTCTGGGGGCTTTACCTGACCCTCCTGCTACCAAGCAACATACCTTCCCCACTGGGCTGGGTGACCCGGTCTAAGCCTCGGGACTGGTAGAATTCTCGGATTCGCTTCTCTTCACCTAGAAGAGGGTGGTATGGGAAGTAAAATATAAGCCCTCTCTCATTCTTTGTTCCTCGAGCTGTCAACCTCTTTACCAAAGCCCTTGCCACCTCAAGCTGCCACCCAGCAACAATGCTCTAGAGGGCCCTCAAAGTCCAGTTGGTTACTCACTGTCTTGCAAGCCTGGCACTAGCTTGTACACGATGTCCTGCATGACCCGGTCCAGTTTGAGGTTGAGCAGTGGTTGTGTTTCATGGATCTTGATGTTACACATGGGGCAGTACTTGCTGGTTTGGAGGTACTTCACAATACAACTCTTGCAGACTGCCGGAAGAGAAAGGCAGACTCTCAAGCCCTCTGAAAACCGGGTTTTGGGTTGGCTGGGTTTCCTGGGTGGTTAGGGCAAGCAGCCTAGAGGCTGACAGCCAGCTTAGTGGGATATAGGGCTTGGAAAAAACAGCCAGGGTTCTGGGCACTCACAAGTATGAAGACACTCTGTTATGGTGGTGGCATCCACGAAGTAGCCTGCGCACAGGCAGCAGACGATGTGCTCGTTCAAGTCTTTGATCTTTACTCGTACTTCCTCCTGCGGACACACCCTCCGTCAACGATCTTTTCCCCAACCCCAACCCGTATCCCTTCACGATCTGGAAGTCGCCACTCATCAGAGCCCACCACCAACTCTGCACCCAGCGCCGTCAGCTGATTAGCTCCCAGGGGGTTGACACTCCCCCTCCGCCCAGCAGAGGGCTCCGTGCACAGCAGGGGTTCTCCCTAGTCAGACTCACCCGACCTTCCTTTCCCAGGGGAGCCTACAAAACGTCAGCGGCGCAACGCGCAGGCGTCCTGGCCCGGAGTTTGGCAACCCAATCACAATCGCGCAGGCGCACTGGGCACCCTGTCTCTGCGCAGGCGCACTGGGCGCCCGGCCAGCCACCGCCCGTCCTCTAGCCGGCCCCAGTTCTCACTGCTAGCCGATCGCAGTGGTAACCCTGCCGCCCCTTCACCTCGTTCCGTAGTGGGTCCATCTTGTACACTGACTGGAGCTGGTTCCGAAGCCTCATCGCGATCGCAATCTGGCCCCCCTGAGGAGACGCCATCTTAAAGGCTGATCTCGGCCTGCTACTTCCGGTGCCGCCTGCGGGGCGGGACTTGTCGCCCCGCAACGAAGGCTTAGGTCTTTTCGGATTCGCTGACCCTCTGTAAGGCCCCGCCCATGTCCCTTCTCCCCGTGTGCTCACCTGAGCCCCACTGGCCCCTCCCCCTCCTCAATCTGTAATTAGGGAGTCCAGGGGGTTCGTGGGAAGGGGTCCTATCCCCTCGACCTCCTGTAGCAATCGTCATAGTAGACCCTGCATGGTCTCGGGACTGACTTTTGGAGCCTGCAAAAGACTCCGCCTTCTACCCCAAAGGCCCGGCGGTCTCCGCCCGCCACCACTCAGGGTTGTCGACCTCCTGTGGCGACGTCCCTGATAAAAGAAACCCCTCCGGGCCCCCTGCTTGTGTCCTTCTACGCGCCCGTATTACGGAGCTTCATCCCGACGGCAGGCCTTGTCCCCTTTCCACAGCGGAGGTTTCTTGGAGCTCTGCGGAATCTCGTAGAGGGTGGCGGGGAAGGAGGGACCCCAGGGACCTGGTAGTGATGGTGCCCACCCCCATCACTCCCTCCTGCCGCCGAGGTTGTGGGGGCAGGCCCTGGTTAATGATGATGATTCAATCACCGGCGCCTGCGGAGGCCTGGGACAGACTAATGCAGAGCAGATGCCCAAGGAGGAGGGGAGGACGGCTGGGACACTACCACACATGGACACGCTGAGGCAGCGAGCTCCCGCGATGGCACAGGTCCAGCCCCGCACTTGGGGAGGACGCAGGGGCACTGGACCTGGTACACCGACCTCCCTGGGTACTTTCTAAAAAGCGGGATTCAAAAGCCAGCGAAAACAAGGATAAGATTACTGTGGAGTCTTAACATCAAGTACAGTTGGAGAATCAAGAAGCGAGAGACACCAGCGGAGACGGGGAAAAACTTTCTGGAGGAAGGGGGGTCTTTGTGTGGGCACAGTTAGAGACTGGGAGCAGGGGAAAGAAGTGTGGTGGAAATAGAAAAGAAAGGCACGGTGGAGAGGGGCCGGAAAGAGGATAAGATGTAGATTTGAGAGCAATGATAGAGAAGAATGAAAAGCAGCAGAACCTTATGGAGTTGGGACTTTAGTGTGAGGGCAATAGGGGAAAAAAAAAAACCTTTTCTGAAGAAAGGGGGTTATCCTATGAAAGAAACATTCATTTATCTTCAGAGTGGATTAGAGGCAAGGAGTTATGAGATAAGTGATTTTTAAAAATAACTACTCGCTATAGCCACTGCTTACTTCCCTGTTCCAAGATGCCATTATCTCTCCTCTGGGTGACTGCAGTGGCTCTTGCCTGCTCTCTTGCTTCCACTTTTACCCTCTTTAGGCTAGTCTAAACATAGCAGCTCACAGTGGTTCTGGTAAAACATGAATCAAAATCCAAAAGGATACATAGAAATGTTTTTTGAGTTGACAGATACTTGATTGTGTTGATGGTTTCATGGGTGTACACATATATCAGTGTATCAAACTGCACATTTTATGAACAGCTTATTGTATGTCAGTTTTGCCTTGAAGTTGTTTAAAATGTAAAAATCAGGTGTCTTTTCTGTTTAAAATAATCTAGTCATTTTCCAATTAGAATAAAAGCCTTCAAGACTGCTTGGTCTCTCACAGTCCCTCCGTCTCTCCAGACACACAAGGCCTCCCACTGTTTGTTCCACAGGTACACCAGTATATACTCTCATTGTATCCCCAACTTGAAATGCTCAGATATCCAAATGGCCCTTTTCTTCCTTCAGGTCTTTACTCCATGAGGCCTTCTGTGATCAATCTAGATAAATCATCATCTCCTACTCATACTTTCCCCCCACTTCCTTGCTTTATTTTTCTTCTTAGCATTTCTGAGTATATGGTATACATTTTCTTTTTCAACCGCCTCCCCCACTGGAATGTAAACTGTTCAGTGGTAGGACTTCTGTTGTTGTGTTTACATTTCCAGTGCCAGGCACACAGTAGCTAGTATATAGTACCAAGCACATAGTACCTTCAATCAAAATTTCGTGGATGAACACATGAATATGGGTGGTGGTGATGATGGGCCTATATTAGGCTTTTTTGTTAAGAATATATCTTTACTGTGCTGAGTCTTCATTGCTGCACAGGCTTTTCTTTAGTTGTGGTGAGTGGGGCTACTCTCTAGTTGCAGTGTGTGGTGGCTTCTCTTGTTGCAGGAGATGGGCTCTAAGGCATGCACAGGCTCAGTAGTTGTGAGTCCTGGACCCTAGAGCACAGACTCAATAGTCATGGCACGCAGGCCTAGCTAGAGCATGGCTCCGGAGTGTGGGATCTTCCTGAACCAGAGATTGAACCGTGTCTCCTGCATTGGCAGGCAGATTCTTTACCACTGAGCCACCAGGGAAGCCTGGCCTATATTAGGGTTTTATCTGTGGAAATGGAAAGGAAGGGCTGTGCATGAAACATTTCAAAGAATAATAGGAGGAAGTGAATAAGGAACTTTGGGGGAAGCATTTCCTCCAGCTTGCTGGACTAAGGTGGCTAGAGCAAAAGCAGGTAGAGCTGGCCAGAAGACTAGAATGGTGGGATGGAACACAGCAAGGGTCGCAACCAGGGACTGAGGTCATAGAGTTTTCTGGGTAGATGTATTAGATGGAACTATTGGAAAGGATAAAACTGAGTAGATGTAGATATGGGTAAAGCTGAAGTCTGAGCTCTGAATGCTCACAGTCTTCAGTGGAAGAAGTCAGTGGAGGAAAAAGATAAGCAGCAACTGTGAATGTCCAAAGGTGTAGAATAATACAGTATTATGGAAGCCAAAAGAAGGGATATTTCAAGAAAGAGTTGATGGTCAACAAAGTAAAACATGTCAGAGAAGTCTTGGATAATAGACACTGGATACTGGATATCTCTGAGATAGGGTCCATGTAGTGAAGCTAACTTACAGTGGATTAAAAGAATAAATAACTGAGGAAATGGAGGCAATGGAAATGGGCAGTAAAAGAGAAAAAGAAACATAATTTCTCTTGAAGAGTTGGGCAAAAACTTTGTCCAGACAGTAGAGACCTAAGACAGTTGGCAGTAGGAGGGACTAAGTTGATATAGAAGTGGGGACCACCTCAACCATGGAATACTGCACCAACAGCAGGATGGAAGAGAAGATACAGGAGAACAGGCTTGGAGTGTGGCCTCTCCCCGTGAAGCTGCAGGTTTGAAGAGTTGGGCAGCCATATGCATGTGAGATATGGTGAGATGGATCCAAGGAACTCTGTATGAGAGGTGGGGTTGCTGACTCCAGAGCCTCTCTTCAACATAAACCAATAGGAACCATGCTTTTCATAGAGTCAGGGAATCAGCAAGGTAGAGGCAAACTGAAAACTCCTAGGACTATGGCTGACAGAACTGGATGCCTTTTGTCCTTGAAGCAGAGCAATGAAATTTTTTTTTTTTAATTCCCAGAATATGTGTGTGTGTGTGTGTATATATATATATATATATACTGCCAGGTTTGTGCCCATTCTCCTCTAAGGATCAGTTGGGTGGCAGAGCCATCTGTGCTGACCTCAAAAGGCAGGATGTAGAATAAGGAGATATAAAGGTCTGCACCATGCTACGTTTTTCACTTGTATTGATTTATTCAAGAAGGATTTTATTCAGCTTGACTGGAGACACACTAGTGCCCACTCTCTCCTTCTAGAGGCCCACCCCTGGAGTGGCAAAAGAAAGTGAAAGATGCTCAGTCATGTCCAACTCTTTGCATGGAATTCTCCAGGCCGGAATACTGGAGTGGGTAACCTTTCTCTTCTCCAGGGAATCTTTCCAACCCAGGGATCTAACCCAGGTCTCCTGCATTGCAAGCCGACTCTTTACCAGCTGAGCCACAAGGAAAGCCCCCAAGGGTGTGGGAAAGGGGACTGACAAATTCCTAACCTGCCAGCCAGTCCTCTTCAGAATTATTTAATTTACTGTCTCCCCAAGCTCTTTGTTCTCATCCAGGGGAATCCAGCCCATGGTATCTCTGAAGGGTTTGCCCGAACACCAGAGGTTTCATGCTGTCTAGTAGCCTAAGCCCTTAACTGCTGAGAAAAGATGCTTGGAGTTCTGTGAAGGCTTAGGGAAGGTGATATTATCTGTCTTCTTCACCAAAACAAAAACAGCTACCAAAGGGCAGTACCTCCCCACCCCCAACCCTTTCAGAAGATTGTTGGCAGGGTGAGGGGAGAGCTGGATAAGTGGGTGACGAAGGTGGACAAGTCTGGGGAAGGATGTAGCATGTTATTAATGCCCACTGCCTCCCTGCGCCACGGTTCCCTGCCTCAGCCTTCACCGTGAGGCTTCTGAGAACACTGAGGTTTGGTGTGGGGAGAAAGCCTACTCCCTTCTTCCTCTTCCTTATCTCCTGCCCAGATGCCCAAATATCACTCCTGGTTCCCTCCAGAGAAAAGACCTCTTACCCTGCCCTAGGCTCCAGGCTGCCAGCCCATCTGCTAGGGAGAAAGGAGGGGCAGAGTTTTCCCCCAGGAGATCCTGGAGAATCAACTGGAAGATCCGTGCTCCCGGTGAGACCCAGCTATTAGACTTAGAAGGCACTTCAGCTCACAAGGGTCACTGGCAGTCAGGATCAGAGCACCTGAGTGGCTGCGGTGGAGGGGCTAAGGACCGCCACAGCAGGGCAGGGTCCTTGGCCACCATGTGTCTCAGACAGTGCCCACCCTCCGAGGGATGGCAAGATCATCCGCCTCCAGGCGCCCAGTCTCACCGGCTCAGAGGCGCCAGGATTCCCCCCCCCAACCCCCGGGGGCCGGGGCGGGCCGGGGAAGGTAATGTAATTCCGACCCAGCTAACCCGATTATGGCGGCCTGCACCGGGCCGGGTGGCGGCAGGGGCGGGTCTAAGGCTCAGGGGCCCGGCAGGCCCGGGGTCCCATCCCGGGGAAGGATGCAGAGTTCACACGCTCCCAGCTCCTGGGTCCGCGGCCAGAGGTCACAAGGTCGCTGAGCGGCTTCGGTCTTTTTCCACCTCCCTTCTCTGACACGCTCCAGGCACAGTTTCCTGGGCTTGGGTGGGGTGAAGCAGCTCTGCGAAATGAGGCG
>SJXQ01004284.1:0-24603 GCA_006408695.1 Aepyceros melampus | reverse complement strand
GGCGCTCCTGGGGCCCCAGTCGGTCGCGCTCCCCCGGGATGCGAGTCCCTGCGCCGACACCCGGCAGAGGCCGGCAAGGGCTGGGTTACTCCCAGTACATAGGGATGAAGATGTCCTGGGCGTCCCGGCGCCTCTCTGCGGCCAGCCAGGCAGGTCCCTGAAGCCACCGCCCTAAACGCTCCGCTGCTGGGCTCCCGCAGCTGTTTGGGGGGCCCTCCCTAACCGCCAAACCTCCTGAGGTCCTCTTTGACCCGGACCCATGGAGCCGGGGGTGCTGGCCTCGCACAACCTCCCGCACCACGAGCCAATCAGTTTCGGCATCGATCAGATCCTGAGCTGCCCGGAACCCCCCGGGAGCGGCCTAGGCCCGGGTCGCACGGGCCAGGGCCATGGAGAGAGTACGGCGTTCTCGGGTGGATTTCACGGAGCCTCAAGCTACGGCCCCGGGGCCTCGCTGGCTCCGGTACCAGGCAGCTCTGGTGTTGGTCCGGGCGGCGTGATCCGCGTCCCGGCGCATCGTCCTTTGCCAGTGCAGCCGCCCGCGGGAGGCGCACCTGCAGTTCCTGGACCCTCGGGCCTGGGCGGCGCCGGGGGCCTAGCGGGACTCACCTTCCCTTGGATGGACAGCGGCCGCCGCTATGCCAAGGACCGGCTCACGGGTGAGGTTGCGCGATCCCTCCAGTGTCATGCCCCACACTGACCCTGTTTTCTCATCTTTGATCCTTCTGCTCCAACTCAAGGTCCCTTTCATACCCTTCGCCCCTAATCCCAGGGGATCCTCCCTCAACTTGTATCTCTTGGTCCCGCTACTGAGAGGCGCTGGGGAGGTAGCTGCCGTCGATGCCCGCGCTCTCCTCTGCAGTTCACTGTCCGCACGGCGGGGAGGGCAGGGTCAAGTTACAGGGGAGGTTTCTCCCTCATCCAAGAGGGAGGGCCATTTCCGAGGCCCCCCTTTTTTGTGTAGAAGACTCTACTGGTGCGGAGTCGAGGTTGGGGCACTGTAGGGACCCGGCGCGGGAGCTTGCGGCCTCAGCAGCCGCGCTCTCTTCTGTGACATCTCGGGCCGCCCCGAAAACCTAGCCTTGCTCTTTCTTCCTGTAGCAGCGCTCTCGCCCTTCTCCGGGACGCGCCGTATAGGTCATCCCTACCAAAATCGGACCCCCCCAAAGCGGAAGAAGCCGCGCACATCCTTCTCCCGCTCGCAGGTGCTGGAGCTGGAGCGGCGCTTCCTGCGCCAGAAGTACCTGGCCTCGGCCGAGAGGGCGGCGCTGGCCAAGGCCCTGCGCATGACCGACGCGCAGGTCAAGACGTGGTTCCAGAACCGGCGCACCAAGTGGCGGTGAGGCGCGGGGCGGGTGAAAGACCGGGCTGGGCCAAGTGGCGGTGAGGCGCGGGGCGGGCTGGGGCTGGCCTCGCTGACCCCGCGTCTCCGCCCGCCCAGGCGCCAGACGGCGGAGGAGCGCGAGGCGGAGCGGCACCGCGCGGGCCGACTGCTTCTGCACCTGCAGCAGGACGCGCTGCCTCGGCCGCTGCGGCCGCCGCTGCCCCCGGACCCGCTCTGCCTGCACAACTCGTCGCTCTTCGCGCTGCAGAATCTGCAGCCCTGGGCCGAGGACAACAAGGTGGCTTCCGTGTCCGGGCTTGCTTCAGTGGTGTGAGCGACGCCTGCCCGACCGAGCGAGCGAGCGCTCTTCTGGACCGAGGCGCCTCGTGGAGCCCCGGAGCTGGGGCCTAGGAGCGCATGGCCACCCACGCCGTGGTTCTGTAGCAGTGGAGCGTGTGAGGAGAAGCTGGCTTTGAGGCTATGGCCAAGGGCTCCTCGGCCACTGCAGGTTCGCAGGTCAACGTTGCGCAATTGCCCTGCGCGCTTTAACGCGATCTTTCCCGCCATTTCCCACACTCTTGTCGCTTGGCGGCTGGAACCGAGGGGCTGAGGGGGCGGGACCTGCAGTTTGATAGCCAATGAGGTGCGGGGAGGAGAGCAGGCTGTCCTATGGCTGCCCTCTTGAGGGACTCCGGATTCTTCCGCGGGTGGGGTGGAACCGGGTTCCGTCGGGCCCAAGCTGTTCACAGGCGCCGCTGGGATTCGGCAGCTGCAGCCTGCCGGGTCTGTACCAAAAGTGTGAAGGAAAGAAGGAAGGAGGGAAGACGCCAATGACAAGGGGAGTAATGGAGGAGGTGCTAGAGGGCGAGTCTGACTGTGACGGGAACCAGAGGGTTATCCATGCTGGGCATGTCATTCTTCAACTGTAAAATAATCACTAAGGACTTTGAGCCCCATATTGTCTTGTATGTTTAACCTGCTGACTACGTCCTCCCACTTGCTCCTCTCAAGTGAGTGGTGGGCGAGATACACTTGATGAAAGAGAAAATCTAAGAACACTAATCAGGCTCTGGTGTCCCTCAGGGACAGAGAGGGAAGCAATGGACAAAGTTAATGGGCCCAGGGGGGTTAGAGTGAGCAGAATCTGGCAAATAATAGGAAGTGATAGGCTTAAAAATAATCAAAGATAATTCCTAGGTTGGAAATGTAAAGGATCAAGAAATCAATGGTGTTGTGGATGATGAAAGGGAAATTGGGAAGACAAGACCAAGATTAACTCTGCAGGCAAAACTAAATGCTAAACCTAGAGAGACGGATCCCCTAGAGTAGGAAATGGCAACCACTCCAGTATTCTTGCGTGGATCATTCCACGGACAGAGGCACCTGGTAGGCTACACCCTACTCTACGGAGTCACAGAGAGCCGGACTCGACTGAGCGACTGAGCAAGCACACAGAGAGAATACATTCTGGAAAAATGTCTTTTGGGGGAGGTCAGTTGATATCCACATAGAGTAGGAAATACATGGAATGATGAAAGCAGACAGCATCTCCAAGGGAGGGAACTCTGAGTAGAAAAGCAGAGTTCTAAGGATTAAATGTTTCTATCAATTTCTATAAACACATTTATAATGTGTAAGATGATTGAGTGAGTCTGAGTGAACTCCAGGAGTTGGTGATGGACAGGGAGGTCTGGCGTGCTGCGATTCATGGGGTCGCAGAGAGTCGGACATGACTGAGCGACGAACTGAACTGAACTGAAGATGATTGAGGATATCAAAGTTATAGTCTAAGGAAAGAAAAGAGAAAGGAGTACCCAGCTGGTAAAAGCATGATGTTCCTAAAGTTGTTAGAACTTATGGGTGGGCCAGGGGCTGCTGGGAAGCTTGTTGCTGGAAAGTTAAGGATTTGGGTACAGATCCAATAGCCTTGAGGTTTAAGAAGGAGCAAGATTTAAGTTGTAGGAGAACAAAAGGGTCGATTGTTTCTTATTCTTATAGCACCCTCATTCTTCCTCCCCTGCAGGCAAGAGCATTTGATAGAGTGAGGTAAGCTTTAGGCAGGGTCAGAGGCCAACTGTAGTCAAACTACCTGTTTTCCATGTTAGTGACAGCGAGGTCAGTCAGAGCACAAAGCCTCGACCAGAGGGGGGAGCCAGGCAAGAGGATATCACTGTTGAAGTTCACCCTGATTCTTTTATATTGTGTCATCTTTAACTCATAGATACTGTAAATGCTACTGCAGAACTAAACTCAAATTTGGTATCGTATAAACAGAACTTTTATAGACCAAAAGGGAGCACAAAGATCGGTTTGGCATAAGTTGTGGGTATAGAGAGCATGTCAATTCCTCTTCAATAAATAGCAGAAAGCTAAGGAATCGGTCCTACCCTGTATAGACTGGGGCTTAACCAATTTGCTCCATTTCTTGGGACTCATTTTCCAGTATTTACATTTGACCCTTGGGCTTCTAAATCTGGATGGCTGCCCAGGTGCTAGCCTGAGGGAAGATCTCGTGTGATGAGATGAATTCAGCTTCACCCCATAGGCAGGTCACTGCAGGACACAGGCATGTTCAAGTTCTTGGGTGGAGGAAGATTCACTCCTGGTTGAAGAATCTGTCCTTTCTTCCCTCAGCTGGTTCAGGAAGTCTCTGCTCTCACTAGGGGGTAAGTTACTCAGGAAGTATGGAGGAGCCAATTCCACCAGCCTGATAGAGACATTCATAATTAGATGATTTCCATATCCTCTTTCATAATGCATATTGTGAACTTCTTACTACCCCTTCCACAAACCCTGTCTCCTCAAATCATGTTACTTCAAACCACAAAGACCCTCTCACTCCCCTCCATTCCCGCTCCTGCCACCCCACCTCCACCCCCACTTAGCTTCTCTAAGTCTCCTGCTGTAATTTTGGCCCCAGGAAAAGGAATGGACAGTGCGGGAGGGGTGTCAGGGAACTCACATCTGTGGCTGAATTTCAGAAACAATGGAAAGACAGTTGTCTTTGGAAATGGAGAAATTGTGGTAAAGCACCCACAGTGGGGGTCTGGCAGGAGCCCTGCGGCTTCTGTAGCAGCAGTATGGGGAGAGCTGGGCCACATGCTTATGGGTTAGAAGCAGGTAATTTCCAGTTCCATCTGTGTCTCGGGCCACCTCATTGAAAGACAAAGATATTGAAGGAATAAGTGAGAGTGAAGTGTCAGTCAGTAGAAGAAAGAAAGGGGGGTTGAGAAAGAATTATCAGCAAGGGTAGTGAGAGTATTAAAAGGCGTACCTCTAGGTGTTATAGCCCTACCATACTACCATAAGGCATGGCATTTCCATAGCCCCTTGTACCCCAAAACATCAAAGGAAAAGTTTCTCCTGGTTCTAAAGAGTTCTTTGAATGGCCACCTGGGTCCCAATTTCAGAGGTGGCATACGTTAATCTTTGCTCCCTCTACTTTCTGTTCTTTTTATGATCCTTACCCCAACACTTTCCCCTAACCTTAAGGAAGTATCCTGACACCAGCGCTTTCTGAAGGTCTCTGCGATTCTGCTCAGATCCAAAGGCTGGTTGAGACAAGGGAAGTTCAATCCGTTGCATGAGTTCTAGGAGTTCTCCCCGAAGTTTACGGGCTTGGCACAATGCTGCCCAGTTTAGACCTCGAGCCTGGCACCAAGCCTTGTCTGCTCCACCTAGGAACAGAAAGGGACCAGCGATAGCTAAAGTCCTTGAGACCCCTAAAAGAACCCAACTCTCGGCCAAAGGGCTTCCTTTTCCTGGGACTAGAGATCTGTCAGCTGGTGCACACCACTTCCTCTCTTTGGAAAACCTGGGATTCTGTAAGAGGATGCAGAGTGGAGCACTCACTCTGTATAAAGGCTTCATACACTTGGATCAGAGAGCTGTGATCACCATCCACGTGTTCTAGTGCTCGACGCAGGGCAGCTTCTTCTGCACAGAGTGGAGGATGAGTAAACCCGGGGGCAGCTGGAGGCAGAAGAGAGGAAGTTTACTGGGGGTAGGAGAACAGATAGCAGCACACTGAAAAAGGCAGCAACGTCACTCTGGGAACATTTACTCAAAAGCCTTTCTAGATACTATGCACTTTATTGGACACTGAAGATAAATAAATGAAAAACAGTTTCTGCCCTCAAGGAGCTTAGAGTCTAGTGGGAGAGACCAACACGTAAGAGGTGTGTGGGCCAATATTTTGAAGTTTGAGAATTAGCTGAGTGGAGAAGGGCAGAGGGCATATTCTAGATGTGGGAATAGCATGTTTGGAGAACTGCGAGCACCTAGGATTATGGATAGAGGGAACGGTATGTGTGGCAGGGTGGCAGGAGATAAAGCTGGAGGGAGGTATGGGCAAGGCTGTGCAAATGAGTTTACATTCTGTTTGAAAGGTAGAGAATAACTGATGAAGAGTTTTTAAGAGAATCCACAGGTTTGGAAGAAGTTCACATGACTAGTTAGGAGGCTACTCAAGGAATCCAGCTGAGCAGCGATGAGGAGCTACATTGGCATTAACTCCGAGTATAGAGTGAAGGTGAAGCTGAAGTCGCTCAGTCGTGTACGACTCTGCGACCCCATGGACTGTAGCCCACCAGGCTCCTCCATCCATGGGATTTTCCAGGCAAGAATACTGCAGTGGGTAGCCATTTCCTTCTCCAGGAGATCTTCCTGACCCAGGGATTGAACCTGGGTCTCCTGAATTGCAGGCAGATGCTTTACCCTCTAAGCCACCAGGGAAGTCCTTAAGTATGGAGAAGAACAGGTAAATTTTTTTTTTAATTAGGAGATAAAAATTAAAAAAACAAACCTGGGAAAGCTTAGTCTAGAATGATGATAGTAGAGCTGCTGAGGTGATGGTATGACTTTTTGGTGGTGGTGGTGAGGGAGCAGATTTTAAAAGGGCTCAGCTCAGCAACAACAGAGGTGCTCGAGTTCAGTTCTGGGTTGAAGTTTTGTGGACCATTCTGATAGGAACGGCCATCAGGAGTCAGATATATAAATCCAAGATTCAGAAGAATGATATTGTAGCATTTCAGACCATGAATGTGAATGAACTTGTTCAGAGAGTTCAGGGAATGAGAAGACAAAAGAGGCAAGGGTAGAACCCTGAGGTTCAACTTACTTTGAGCAAGCAGAGGATGAAGCAGAGGAGGAAGAGCTCAAGTAAGAGATTAAGGGAGTGGCAAGAGAGGTAGGGTGAAAACCACAAGGAGCAGATCACAGAGGCTTAGGGAGGGGGCAATGTTAAAGTGGTTGCCATTCTCAAGTGTCAAAAGAAAGTCATGAACAGGGCTCATTGGATTAGGTCTCTAGGAGGCCACTGGTGAGCAGAAGTGTCTTCTGCTGGGGTGGGCCTGAAGCTGGAATGCAGTGGGCGAGGAATACCCTAGATTGAGCAGGATAGAGATTATTCTGAATAATGAAGGGATTACAGGGTTGAGCAAGACAGGTATGCTGCTGCTACTGCTAAGTCGCTTCAGTCGTGACCGACTCTGTGCGACCCCATAGACGGCAGCCCACCAGGCTCTGCCGTCCCTGGGATTCTCCAGGCAAGAACACTGGAGTGGGCTGCCATTTCCTTCTCCAGTGCATGAAAGGGAAAAGGGAAAGTGAAGTCGCTCAGTCGTATCCGACTCTTCGCGACCCCATGGACTGCAGCCCACCAGTCTCCTCTGTCCATGGGATTCTCCAGGCAAGAGTACTGGAGAAGGGGTGCCATTGCCTTCTCCAAGACAGGTATAGTTTTAGTAAAAACAGGTAGGAGAGACTTGTTGCGGGACAAGAAGCAACAGAGACAGGAGAGGGGTAAGTGATGAAGCCTAACTCTTTAGGCCAGTGAGGGCTGGGAACTAGAGCAAAGGGGAAGGGGCCAGCTTAAGGAGCACCAGAACACCAGAGGGAGGGCTGAAGTAGTCCTAAGAGCCAGAGAGGCAAGTGATTCATACCAGTGAGCATGGCGGCCAGGGTGAGCATCTCATCCACACAGTCAAACTCACACGAGGCCAGCAGGGCTTTGGCCAGCTCAGGGGCCAGGGGAAATTCTGATAGGATAATTCCCAGGTCTGACAGGTCCCCATCATCATCCAGGGCGGCCAGATAGTCTAAGTCTTCCAGGGCTTGCATCAGTGCTTCTGGAGCTGGAGAGGGAACAAGGCTTACAGGTCAGGGGATCTCAGAACCTGGAGAGCAGCAGGACGTGGGCAGGAAGCGTGCTCACCAGGCCGGTCCAGGAAGTGACACTTCCCTGGCTCTGCAATCTGTCTTCTCTTTAGTAGTAACATCAGGGGGCTCAAATTCTCTGCCCACACTCTGGGCTGGGGCAGGCAGGGAGCCTCTAGTTCTAGGAAGGACTTGGGATACAGGCAGAGGCAGGATCCTGAGGGGAGAAAGATCTGGGAAAGAAGACCACTGTAGATTTCTCAGGGCCTATGGTTCGGTGACTCTTTTCGTGTTTGATCCTATTGAGGGCAAAAGCTCTTACCTGGTGGGATCCCTGCTGCCCGTAGTCGTCTTGCCTCTGCCTGACACTTGCTGACTGGTCTCAACACTTGAGATTCTGCTCGGATCTGAGGACTGTAAACCTGTCACCACCCCCAACCAAGGCCAAGACAGATGAGAGTGGGCTATTTCTATCTTTAGCCCCTGTGTCCCCCTTCTCTTTCACTCACACTTCGAAGCTCCAGTCCTGAGTCAATGACATGTCGGATGGAAGGGAGGGAAAAGGAGAAGTCGGCCAGCCAGTGAGTGACCACAACCTTCCGGGCACCTGATTCTGTGTCCTCATACACAGCCTGAACAGCTTGTCCACAGCCTGGGTGAAGGGGCAGCACCCGTGGTGGGGGCCCTTGGTTTTCCAGGACCCTACCTTCCTGGACAAGGACTCACAGCACAGAGAAATTTCCTGAAGAGAGAGGTGGGATGTTAGGGTAATTCTCACCTTTGTGGGTCAGAGACCACTTTGAAAAATTGATGAAAGCTATGGACCTTCACTCGGAAAAAGTGTACATAATCATATAAAGTTAGGGTGTTATAATTTCAGGAACTCACTGAACTGCAAATCTCTACATTGTATGGAATCAAAAAGTTTTTATACCAAAACCCTGGAATTTTTCCTCAAGACGCCAACAGAGAATAAGTACTAGAACTCCAATGTTCCTAACCAGCATTGCTCCCATTCTCCCCTGGGACAGGAAGGGGCAGACATTCGACTTGAATACCTCCTTTCGCATGCCATTTTTTACCTCCTCACTGGGCAGGTACACTAGCACATCTCCTGGAGCCTCCTCCCGACACAGTTCAAGCACAGCTTGGCAGGCAGCTTCTACTCGGTCAGTAGGGAGAGAGTCCCTGTAGACTGGAGCGGGACAGCTGCCAGTCTCTCTGGGGACACACACAGTAGGAGGATTGCTCCAGAAGTCTTGGAGCTTAGGTTCAAGGGTTGGGTCGGTAACTATGACCACTCTGAGGTCCCCTGGAAGGCTTCCCAGCCTGGCATCTCGCAGGAGTCCCTGGAGCAAATCTGAGGCCACCGACCGCTCCTGAGCCTCATCCAGGACCAGCACACCCTGGGCTCCAGTGCCCGGGGTTGAGGCCACCTCCTGCAGAAGCAGCCTGTCCCAGCAGAACCTGTTGACATTGGCAGTGGGCAGAGGAGTCAGTGTGGACACCAACCAGCCCCAGAAGCCCAAAGGAGTTTCTCCCCAGGGGGCCTAGGCTCTGACAGTAAAGGTCAGAAAAAGATCCTGTGACTGAGTCTCTGTGACCTATTGATGACACTGTTCGTAAGCTGTACTCCAGTTAGGAAAGTGAGACTTTCATGAGGATGAGGTTGAACGTCTGAGGTTGCTGGCTAGGGTTAAATGGCTGAATTCAGAAGTGCATCATGCATGATGTAAAGGGTGAGCTCAGCTGAGGGAGGGTACGATGCAATGTCACAGGCTGGGTTTGTCTCTGTGGAGGGGAAGGAGGTTTGAGTTGGGCCTGCAAGGGGCCACACCTTAGCAGAGTGTCAGGCCCAGTGCAGTCTTCTTGGGGGATGCTGTATCCAACCTCATGACCCAGGGTCAGGTCCATTTCATCAGCAACCCGCAGGGCCAAGCTCAGGGCTGCTAGAGGATACGGCTGAGTCACAGTTACCCAGCCCTTCTGGAAACCTCTCGCCAGCACAAACTCTGCACACCACTGTGGGATCTGGGGTAAGCGTAGGAAAGGACAACCGGTCAGCGGGACACAGAACTCCAGTCAAAAGTGCTGGAGGAGCTGTGGCCAGTTTCCTCTCTCCTTATTTGAGGAGTCCTCTGGTGCTTCAGTGCCTGTCTCCTTCTGACCACCTCCCCTATTATTCCACACAGCAACCACGCCACCCCACTCCCCACCTTGTCCCAGGAGGAGCCAGGTCCCAAGCCCCCACCCCGACCTGGGTGCTCTTGCCACAACCAGGCTCTCCAGACACCAGTACCACTCCACTGGGGCTACTCTCCAAGTGCTCCAAGAAGATAAAGCGAGCAGCCCAGATAGGCAAGGATCGGCGCTGCTCAAGTAGTTTGTAGTAGCGGGAAGAGAAGGGGAGCCCGTCAAAGGGGTTCACAGCCAGTTTAGACTCCTCAGGGTTTGGGCCAGACTCTTCTTCCAACCCGAGAAGCTCAGAGGCCATGGTGACTGTCTAGCAGGACCTACAGAAGGCAGGGCAGTCAAGGCCTCGTATTTGGTGACTGACACCATCTTCCCACCTCAGCCCTGATCCCTAACCTGTACCCTCAGGTGATAATGCACTGGGGTTCATCCTTCCCAGTAATTCTTGTCTGCCAGGAAACAGGGAAGAGTTGAGTCTCCAAGTAAGGGACTATCAAAAGTGGACTATTGGGACTTCCCTGGCAGTCCAGTAGTTAAGAACCCAACTTCAATGCAGGGGATGTGGGTTCGATCCTTAGCTGAGGACATAAGATTCTGCATATGGCAGAGCAACAAAGCCCGTGCACCACAACTCAGACCTGACATAGCCAAAAAGAAAGAAAGACCTGGTGGCCTGTGGGAAGGCCACCTGGGGAAGAGAGTGAGGAACAGGAGTGGGGTCAGGAATCGGGGAGCAGGGCCACAAGGATCCTGGATTCAAACCTTTGCCTGCCGCTCTGAGACGCGTTGGAATGGCAGCCAGTTCCAGACCCACTCAGCAAGTCACCACAAACCCTGACCTGCTGTGAGGTACAAAGGTCAATTCCGGACCCACCCTGCAGCACAATCCTAGAGGCTGTTTTGGGGTGGGGCCATGTGCTCCACCTTATTTAATCTAGTTAGGAGCCTATGGAAAATAGGCTCCAGCCACCACACTGAACATGTGTGAATTCTACAGACTTTGTGTACTGTGCCCATTAGTGAAAGGTATCCTGGGACTTGCAGTTCTGCAGCTGTTTCCTCATACGCCTGGGCTGAATTCTGAGGCCAGGGTCCAGCTGCTGCTGGGCATTCAGCTTAGTTATACTTCCTTAATATCACTCATCTCTTGACTTGAGGAGCTGAGTGCAGACTGTTCCATTCTGACCAACCCTCCCCAAACCCACAAGGAGGCCCTCATTCCTGATCCCGCAACCAACAGAAAAGGAAACTGCTCCAGGGCTTTTGAGACCCAAAGAGGCAACAGAGACCTTGAGTGAAAACCCTGAATTTAATTGACACTGGGGGGAGCCCCATTCCTCCCCTTAGCACCCACCCATCCGGCCTGTCGTGAGTTGAGTGAGGGCTGCCCCCAGTCTCCGTCCCGCGGCTCTGGGTGCCATCTTGTACTCAATCAGCCTCCTGGGCCTGCCTCTCTGTGAATCGCCTGTGGGACACAAGAAGACATTGTATGGGCTTTGCTGTATTATTCCCTTTCTCCAACTTGCCCTTTCCTACCAGTTGTCCTCCGAGCATCTCACCTTCTCGCATTTCATACAGTGCCTGCTTTCGCTCCTGCAGACTCTCCTGCCGGGCCCAGGAGGACTTGGCAAATATTAGGGCTGTGGGCTGAGGGGTTGCCGGGCCAGAGCTGGGGAACTGAGGTGATCACAATGTCAGAGGGCTTGCGAAGTCATCATCATTAAACACGCATCGAATGCCTACTTTGCAAGAGAGGTACTGTGCTAGGGTCTCAGGATCAAAAAACAGACGTCAGGACAGGGAATATGCAGACTGCCCCATCCCACCTCAAGTCCTGGACCTGCTCATTTTCTGGGTCTCACCTTGGGAGTGGAGGCTGTGGCAAGGGACTGGGTCCCCTCAGTGACGTCTTCAGGCATGAAAGCTACGGCTCCCTCGAGCAGATTAGTGATGGTCAAGTCTACACAGCCAGTCCTGGCTGCGGAGAAGGGAGGAGTGGACAGCACAGTCTATTTCTCTGCTCACCTTCTCCCTTCACCACCTACTTTCCCTCTCTATGCCTGTCTCCTTGGGTAAAGCCCCTCTTTCTCATACCTAGGTCTCTCTGGATGACACCCAGTGGAACATGGGGTAAAACCTCCTTCACTCTCTGAGCCAGAGTTGCCAGATGCCCATCAGGAGAAGGGCCAGGGGAGTGAGGGAAAGAAGACTGGACTGCAAAAAAGAAATCCGAAATATGGTGAGTGGAAAACTTGAGGAGAGAGGCTGATTAGTACAGGCATAGGGAGGAAGTCAGAACAGGCTGCAAAAGAGGTGAAAAGCTTTATGTCCAGAGCCCACACACCTGACTGAGGGCGCAATCTGGGGTGTCTCTGTCGCTTCATGTGCTCTGCTTTGTCTGCTGGAGTGAGTCGTGTCCCTGTCTGGCCCAATTCTTTGGCCACCAGCTAGGCAGAATTGGAGGATTGGAAGTTTCTCAAGTGTTCTTCTCCTTCCCCCTAAAGAAAGAACCCACTTCCACCCTGCCCGTGTCCCCTACCACCTGTTGTACACGGAGGGCAAACTCTTCACTCCCCTCCCCCAGCTGTCGAGAACAGGATGGAGCCACCTGCAAAAAACAATCCAGGTCCACATTGGGGTCACCCATTCTCCACTCTGACGCCTCTTTTCTTGGAACAGTGGTGGTGACAGTAGGGGAGGTAGTAAGTAGTTTATATTGCCTCTGTGGTAGAACCTTGATATTAAAAGATCTGCAAATGGACAGGGCAGAGACAGCTACTTCCTTGACCTTGAGGTGAGTTTCTCCCAGCCACCAAAAAGTGAGGACAGTTAATACCTTACTTGATACACCGTGAAAGGGACGAAAAGTGACCACAGCAGTTCTGAGACCCAGGATGCATCTGACACCGTCTGAGGGGAGGGCATGAGTGAGGTCTAAACCAGGGCCAGGAGTAGGAAACTTCCCCTCCAAACCCAGAGATTCCCTGTGGAACACACTCACCACGGAGACAAGGGGTCTCTGGACTCGCAGGGTAAGAGGCTGTACCACATCCTGGATAGAAAATGGCCAGGAACTAGAAGAGTGAAGAAAGTAAGATGGGATTCTAGCCAATCTAGTCAGCAGCTCATACCTGACTTAAAACAGATACTGTCACACTGTACAAATAGAAATGTGGGAAATAAACAGATTCAGGGAAAAGAACTAGAAGTGGGCAAAAAGTAAATAAACTAGGAAGGTGGGGAGAGGGCTGAAGAAGGCTGTGAAAACCCAAGGGCACCCAAGCTTGATCACCTACAGCTGGAGACAAATACCTGTGTTCACCCACCTGAAGCGCAGGAGCCCCTCCCGGCCATTGGTGGCCTCTTCCTCGGGAAATAGCAGCAGAGGGGTAGGGGGAAGCCTTGTTGAAGCACAGAATCTCTTGAGTGACTCCACCAACTCGCCCTGACCATCCATCTCCATAAAGCCCCGAGACCAGCACACAAAGCTTGGAGGACTATTGAGTAGAGGCTGGGAACCGGAAGGAGAGAAAGCAAGAAGAATGCTGTGAAGTGAGAAAAATTGACATATGGGTAGAAAAGCGAGGTCGGGGTAAGGGTCAGTATCTTGAAGCCCCAAGGGAAAGCCGAACACGGAGAGGGGCGCCTTGAGCTGGGCCCCAGGGAGCCACTCCGTGGCACTCTCGGCTTCCTCCCTAACTCACGGTGCTACAGCTGGTGAGCAGGTTGACTATGTTGTGGTCGAAAGGTGTCACGTGGTTGGAAATGAGGACCCTGACACGGTGATCCCGGAGTCCAGAGTCCTCCTGCCGGGCCACGAGCCCCAGCACTGCACACATGGTCCGTACCACGAACCTGCGAACGCAGGCAGTGGTGACTACCTGGCCTTGGGCCAGGCCCAGCCCCGACCCTCCCCGAGTGCCTGGGTCGGAACCTGCGAAAGACACTGTCTGGTAGCGCGCAGCTGACCAGGAAGACGTGGATCCCAAGAAACAGGCGCAGGACGAGGAGACAGAACCCGACTGGAGCGTAGAGTAGTAGCGCGAGGAGCAGGAAGCCGTCACCCGGGAGCCTGGGGGAGAGAGGCGGGGTGATTGGGCGCCTAAGGCCAAGTGGACGCGGAAGTCGGTCTCTTCCCGCCGGGGCTCTTACCGGTGCGAATCAAAGAGCCGCTCCGGCCCCGGCGACGAGGGAGGCTCCATTGCCGCTGCCTAGGGTTGTCTGGCCGATGCCGCCATCTTTGCGCCCCGCCGCAGGGGCTCTTGGGAAGGCGGAGTCTTCGGGCATCCGCCCAGGGTGCCGGGACCTGAAACTCTGAGGCGCCCCGGAAGGGCTAGCGGTCCCATCATGCCTCGCGGACCCGCGGGCCACCTCCTAACTCGCGTCCCGCGGGGACCACAATTCCCGGCATTCGCGGGGCGGGGGCGGGGTTGGGCTCCCGGAATCCTGGGGTCCCAGCGTGCACTTCTGGAGACTTCAGGTACCGGCGTCCTCAGCGTCCAGCTGTCCTCCCGGTCGCGTCTAGGGCGCCGCCTCTGCGCTGGGCGGGCGAGGAAGCCGCCGAGGCGGAGCTGATGGCTGCACTGAGGGCGGGGCGGGGTGCTGGCTGGAGCCTCCGGGGATGGCGGGCTTTGGCGGGGGTCGCTGGGGAAAGGGACCCCTGTTGACCCCTGACCTCCGGACCCTGCTGACGTCAGGAACTCCTGACCCTCGGACCCGAGTGACTTATGGGACCCCCAGTTTCAGGGCCCGGTTGTCTGTGGGGGTCCCTGAACCACGGACATGCCTGAGCTCCCGGACTTCGGATCTCCGAGCACGGCTGATCGCTGGGACCCCAGATCCCCGGACCCCGGAAGACTCAGGGACTCCTGGAACCCGTCCGCGCGTGTGGCTAGCGGTGGCGCTGGGCGCTGGAGGGGCAGTGCTGTTGTTGTTTTGGGGCGGGGGGCGGGGTCCCCCGGCTGTGCTCGCCTCGGTCCTTGGCTCGCCGCCCACCTCTCCCCGGAGCCAGTACAACTTCATCGCGGACGTGGTGGAGAAGACGGCCCCTGCAGTGGTTTATATCGAGATCTTGGGCCGGTAACGGTGGGGGTGAACACTGAGGCACCGAAGCCGCGGGCTAGAGGGCGGGTGAGAGGGATGGGTCTGAGCCTCCTCACATCCGTACTCTTCCCCCCGCCCCCCTTTTTCCAGGCACCCTTTTTCGGGCCGCGAAGTCCCTATCTCGAATGGCTCAGGATTCGTGGTGGCTGCCGATGGACTCATCGTTACCAATGCGCATGTGGTGGCTGATCGGCGCCGAGTCCGTGTGAGGCTGCCTAGCGGCGACACGTATGAGGCCGTGGTCACAGCTGTGGATCCCGTGGCAGACATCGCCACGCTGAGGATTCAGACCAAGGTGGGGGTCGGGGCAGGCCATGTCTGCTTGGGGCTGTGAATTTGCTCACATCTCCAGATGACAGGTCTCTCGTACCCATTCTCCCTTAGGAGCCTCTCCCTACGCTGCGCCTGGGACGCTCAGCTGATGTCCGGCAAGGGGAGTTTGTTGTTGCTATGGGAAGTCCCTTTGCACTGCAGAACACAATCACCTCCGGCATTGTCAGCTCTGTTCAGCGTCCAGCCAAAGATCTGGGCCTTCCCCAAACCAATGTGGAGTAATCCAGACTGATGCAGCTATTGATGTGCGTCCTGATACGAGAAAAATGAGACTAGGTTGGGGGAGCGGGGAGGGGGCTGTGGTACAGGCACCGATTGTGATAGATGGCGGATGAGCCTATATACGGGGATTAGGTCGCAAAAAATGTGGCCACTCCTTCACGGGCTGGGAAAGGAGAGAATTTGGAGAAAGTGTCTACATCCTGATTGTGCCCCGAGGCATAGAGTCCCTGGATCTCTGCCATATTTTCTCCTTGTCCTGCAGTTTGGAAACTCTGGAGGTCCCCTGGTTAACCTGGTGAGTGTGACATCCTTTCCAAGAATCCCTATCCCAGGTCAGTATGGGAAGAGGTGGGTTTTCCCTAATTCACTGATGTTTGGTCAAGTTTCTGAGCAGTTTCTTGTTGGCTGTCTCCCAGAATCCAACTAGATCTCCCCCAAACTCCCTGACACTCTTGCTCAGGTACCCCCATCTATTATTTGTCTGGGCTAGAGAATAGTGGGCTGTGTCCCAACAGGATGGGGAGGTGATTGGGGTGAATACCATGAAGGTCACATCTGGAATCTCCTTTGCCATCCCTTCTGATCGCCTTCGAGAGTTTCTGCATCGTGGAGAAAAGAAGAGTAAGCCTGGCTTGCGGGGAAAGGGGTTTCTTTAAGTGGCAGGGGTGGGGAGGGTTTGCTGGAGAGGAGTCTGTTGGGAGGAGGAGGGGAAGTAAGGATATACCTGGGTGGGACTCATTTGTCCTTCTAACACAGATTCCTGGTTTGGGATCAGTGGGTCTCAGCGCCGCTACATTGGGGTGATGATGCTGACCTTGACTCCCAGGTATGAGCTTTAGGGGTAGTGACACGTAGGGCCATCAGTGTAACCAGTGGTGGGTACCTGGCAGTTCTGTTGAGCTTTGTTCTTAGTTCTGTTTTTATCTAAGATGAGTTGCCTCATTCCTCTTTCATTATCTTGATTTTTCTCACATCACTCTATTTTGCATACCTCCCATCCTGTTATTGCTTAGATTTACAAACCCAACCTTCCAGACGTGGCTTCCCTATGAGTATTTTCTGTTCCAGCCAACTTGATTTCCTAATCCCATGTTTTTATGTTGTTCTTGTTTTATATAGTTTAATATCAGATTGATCCTTCTAGGTTAAGCTAAAGTTATAGCACTTCCTAAAGTTATAGCTTCTTTTAGGATTCTAGAATGACATTAGTGCTATTGATTTAACCCTGTGTGTCATTTGGAATGTTACCTTTCATATACGTATTCCGCTTCCTAACTGCTAGAAGGCAGAAAGTGAATTGGTTTTGTAAGAGGATCCAGTGCATGCCCTGTTCACACACTGTCAGCGAGCTGATGAAAAATGTGAGGCGAACCCCGAAGGGGGAGAGTGCCCTGTGATTAACCGAGTGATCTGTGTCCTTTCAGCATCCTTGCTGAACTACAGCTTCGAGAACCAAGCTTTCCTGATGTTCAGCATGGTGTGCTCATCCATAAAGTCATCCTGGACTCCCCTGCTCACCGGTGAGGGAGAGGCTGCATTAGGAGGTGGAGATGGGTGAGGTGTATGTGCCCTTGAAGTGGGCCATCTAGTTCCTCCTTTCTCTATCGTTTGCCATAGTGCTGGTCTACGACCTGGTGATGTGATCCTGGCCATTGGGGAGCAGCTGGTACAAAGTGCTGAAGATATTTATGAAGCTGTTCGAACCCAATCCCAACTGGCAGTGCGGATACGGCGAGGACAGGAAACACTGACCTTATATGTGACCCCTGAAGTCACAGAATGAATGGGTCAGCAAGAGTAGGAGGCTCCTGCTTGGATTTCAACCTTGGTTTCATGCCTTGGGCTCTGAGGGCACCTGGACAGGATTAACTGAACCAGTTGGGGGCAGGTCCCTCTGACTACCACCACCAATTCCTGGGCTCTGAAGAATCACGAAAACACTTTTTATATAAAATAAAATTATACCTAACAACATGTCATACTGAAAAATGAGGGGAAGGGTGGAACACTGCTCTTTCCCCCCACAAAAAGGCTAGAGGTAAACTTTCTCTTCCAGAACTGAGGGGAGATGCTGGAGTTAAACCATTCTGACCTCCCTATTCAAGAAAACGAGCTGCTGTTGTCTGTTGTCCTGGGCAGTCAGTCAGGTGCGCCTCTCTATTGTGCTTGGCTTGGTGCTGGGGCTGGGAGCAGAATGCCCCGTGCCTGGCTGCAGATCAGGACAGCTGGCCTAGGAAAGAGGGCAGTGACTTCTGCTTGATGGTTCCACATCTGCAGTACACAAAGGACGAGTGCTGTGGGCCTGCTGACGTCAAAGATTCCTTGGTGAGCTCCTGAGGTAATGGCAGCCTCAGACCCCTGCCATTAGGGGCCAGTGGTGGTCTGCAGAGGAAGGTGGTGGCACCTTAGATGATCTGGTTACTGGTCTGGCCAGGGTAGCGTTCAAACCTCCTGTTGGCCTCTTCACTGAAGGCATCCCCTGCAAGGTGAACAGGTGGTTTGGGCAGGAAAATAGACCTATTGTAGGGAAGGGTGGGTGGAAGTGGAGAGACTGGGAGATCCAGAAGTGGTTGGGGAGACCTAGAAACAGCCGAGGGAGATGAGAATGAAGGTCTTTCCCTCCCGCCCCCAGGCCTTCCGGCTTCTCTTCCCACCAGGTACCAATGTGACAGTTGTGCACCCAGATGCGGTGCCCATCATATTTGCAGTTGCATTTCATGGCGTTGTTGGTGAAGTCGCTCTCTGCTACTTCAAAATGGGGGTTGATGACCACCTGTGAGTAGGAGAAAGCAACAAATGAGCTGCATTCCTCAAATCCAAAGGTGTCTTTAATAAACACTCCCACTCAACAACTGGAAATCTCAGAGCCCCGGCACCTGCAGAATGTAGTTTCCTGGTTTCACATCTGTGATGTCAATCCATTGACAGTCGATGTCATGCCGGTAGAGATCCCAGCAACCCACAGTGATGCCCTGCTCTCCAAAGTTGGCACACTCATACCTCTTTGAGACATCTGAGGAGATGAGCGTATGTCGTGTGAGGCAAGGCTGTGGAGAGGAGGATAGGCAGTCTATTCTAGGCCCCAACTCACCCTCCTGACATTCGGTGTCTTCTAGACAGAAACTAGCTTTGTGGCCCTCAGCCACCTTGGTGCCGTTGGGGGTCAGGATATCGTAGTGAGTGAAGATGTCCATACTGTGATAATGCCTGTGGGGACAAGGGGATCCCTGTTTCTTTCCCTGCCCCCAGCAGGCTCGCCTCTTCCCCAGTGGTCTTGCCCTTCTACTACTTGACCCTCTCACCCATGACATTCATGCCACACCCAGGAGTGGCGCCCAGCCTTGGGCCTGAAGTCAGCACGTCCCAGGTTGTGGATCTGGGAGGAGAATCTGAGCAGACGCCGGTGGCCGTAAGGCCAGTTGGCTGAACGGGCTGAGCTGGCCAGGCAGTTCTCTTCAGCAGCACAGTACAACATGTGCAGGGGCCGGTCCTCGATGTAAGCCGTCTCCTGCACCAGTGCTGAGTGCAACAGCAGATCTGATGCGGCTGCTCCGAGGAAGGGAGGAGAGTTAGACGTCACTGGTGAGGGCCAGGACAGGTGGGAGTGCTTCCATCCTCCCCAAGAAAACGGGTGAGACTGGCTTTCCACAGGGAAGGTGTACCCCTCCAGATTGCAGTTCTTCCTGCAAAGAGGTGACCCAGAGCCTCCCCTCCCTGGCTTGCATCCCCCTACACTTCACTCACTTTCAGAACAAATGACTCCAGCAGTAAAACGGCTTCCTGTCCTCCTGCAGGTGACATGGGTGCCGTGGTGAGCACATTGGTCCAGGGACAGCTCAGTCCCTGTGCAGCGCACTCCACTCATCACCACCTCTGTTACGTTCCCTGAATCCCAGTACCAGGTCTCCTGGGGACATACAGAAGTGTTTTTGTGAGGCCACCATCCAGCCTCCCCAGCCAAGGGACTCATTTTGACAGACCTGTGTCCCAAACACAACCTTTGGAGGCAATAGCCTTGGTTCCCTTCTTCCCACTCACCTGCAGGCCATGGTTGGCATAGCCCAGTCCAAGCTGCCTGCAGGCAACCTGGCCTCCAGTGTTCCCCAGTCATCTCCACAGATGAGGCCCCAGCGAAAGGACCCAGGTCCCCCTATTTGCACTTCGACTCGTCCTTCATGTCGGCTGCGGCCCCCGCTGAGTCGGATCTGTAGTGACGCAATGGAAGTGCTGTGGAAGCTTTTGGGGTGGAGCAGTGGGAGTCCACAGTGGGCCTGTGGCTGAATGGTGATTCAGAAGCACTTACAGGCCTAGCAAGTGGTGGCATCCAGGGGGAGCTGCAGGATGATAGGGGCCTGGGGCAGTGGGCAGTAGGGCCATCAGACTGCATCACGGCCAGGCAGGACTGAATAGGACGTGAGATTCCTGAACCAAGGTGGAAAGAGTGACTGACCTTGGTCTCTACCCCAGTGTAGGGCAGGTTGCATCGGACGCCAGCATCTTGGCTATGGGAGCAGTCTTCAGCTGTGATGTTCTTGTGGGGGCATTTCCAGAGAGAGAGTTCCTGTCCAGAGCATCTAACTTCACTTAAGTGGATGGCACCCATGCCTAAGGTCAGAAGTCAGAGATCAGCAGGTTCTAACTTTACTGTCTGCCCAGGGGTCTCCTTCCTAAGGAATGTACCCCTCCAGGAGTATGTACCTCCTACCTCTCTCTCCCTCCAACCTGTACCCGCCTCACCCTGCCCCATGCGGGCACCGCTCAGAGCCTCTCGAGCACTCCCGAAGCCTAGCTCCCGACACACCACGCTGGCTGCTTGCAGGTCCCACTTGCGATCACAGACTGTGCCCCACGTGCCAGCCTTCAGGACTTCTACCCGGCCCTCTCCTGGGTGGGCTCCGCCCTTTAGACGCACTCGGGCCTATAGAGGAGAGAGAGGTGCCCAGCAGTGAATGGGGACATCGGCACAGAGACAGTAGACCTGGGAGATCAATGAGATTCTGGTGGGAGGGGGCAGGTGGTCTCAGGTCTGTGGCCCAACCCCTGGAAGGTTCCTCTCTGTCCTCAAAGGTCAGAACTATGCTTAATCAAGGGATCGCCAGGCCACGGGTTCTTCACCTGGGCGGTGGGGAAGGTCATAGTGTTTCACACACCTCCCCTTGAGGCTTCGACTGTTGCTTCTTCTGGCCACTGGATGCTGCGTAGAGAGGGCTTGGCACACAGCTCACCACCGCAGGGGCCCCCCCTGGGCACCTGGCGGTGTCATTGGCTCGATAGAACTCCAAAGAGCAGAGGGAGAGGTGGGCCTCCGTGCCCACGCACGCCACCCCATGCAGACCAAAGGAGTGTTGCTGCCGCTGGGCCAGCAGCCTGGGGGGACAGGAGTGGGAGCAGTAGAGTGAAACGGTGCTCTTGCTTCTTTGCCCGCAGCCCTCCCCCAACGCCATGCCTCCATCATCCCCCAACCTTCCATGACCGCTTTAGTTCTTCTTCTCTTCTCTGCAAAAACACAGAGACAAAGAGACAACGGTAATGGGGAGTTTCCAGGCTGAGAGAGCCCAAACAGGGGGAGTCCTTGGGTATGTTCTGCAACAGAAGAACCCTGTGGGAAGGAAGGCTAGTTTTGACTTGCCTGACAGAAAGCTTGTTCTGTGTGGTTTCAGGGAGCTGGCCCTAATGGAGGCTGAAGCTGCTGTGCAAACAGATTAGGAAGCCAGGACTGACCATCTGGAAGAGATAGGCAGGAGGGAGTAGCTAATAGGAAGCCTGAATGGCCAGAGTAAGCAGATCTTTCTGTTATGACTGAAAGAACTAAATGAGTCAGGATGCAAAGAAGTGAGTAAGTCTTGGGTCTACATGGCTTCTTAGAGGCCAGAGGGGCTTCCAGGCCAGAGGATGATGGGCAGTTACAGGAAGAACAGACCAGAAGGTGAACACAGGAAAGACTCAAGCTGGTATATATATATATGGGAATGAAGATGTGCAAATGCAAGAGAGAGGGAGACCGCGTGGCCAGAGAAGGAGCGTGAATATGAACACCAGAGGGGTAAGCATGGCCCCAGGCCTAAAGCTGGACTGCTTGAGTCTTTAATGAGGTAGCCATGCTTCCGTAGTTTAAATGTAACAGAAAGAATTTCCATAGCCACCTGGTCAGGAAAATGGGACTAAATTAGAGACGTTAAAACTTTGAAACACAGCAGAGAGATACTGGAGAGAATGAAGGGACTTGCTTATCAACACCAACGGAATGGAATGTTGCAGTGAGCCGTGTGATAAGAGAAGTGCTTTCTTCCCAGAACAGCCGGTTTGAACCCAGAGACGGAACCAATGAGGCCTTGTGTTGGTGGGGTGGGCCTGCGAGGGTGGTCTGGTGGCGAATTACTGCAGTAACGTGCTCTATTACTTGATGTCAAGAGGAGGAATATGAAGATTTGAAGGCACCGGCTAGGAAGACACAGAGAGAGGGATAAGTTATAGACAAATCAGACAAAGGAAGCCTGGAGACTTTACAGAATACCTTTGGAAGCTCAAGATAAGTGGACTCTGAAGTTCAAAGAGACTTAGTATTCTTTCAAAGTCCTGTCTGGCTGAAAATAAAAGTGAAAGAGGTCATCACTTTAATGTGGGGGTCAGGGAAGGCCAGAGTATGGCCATGTTGTGCAAGACAACCCTAAGCTAGAAAGGCACTATAGGAACACCCCCAAATTCCAAGGCCTGCTGAAGACACCAGAGGGAGGAGCTGGGGAGTGAGGGGTGCCTGGAGCCCCTGAGAGATCCTTGAATGCTGTGAAGAGAGGAGGAGACAGGAGAAAGGGCTGACTTCTCCACAGCTCACCCACTGCTGAAGGAGTTCTCCAGGGCTCTGTTCATGTGCAAACTGCCTTCAGAAGCCAAGTGAGACGCAGTCATTGGGATTGGAAGCTTTTTGTTCCCTGGGGTTCTGAAGGAGCCCAGGAGGAAAATGATGGAACTGGGAGCCTAAATGTGTTAACTGGGCCAGAAGGCCAGGACTGCCATCTGACTCCTGCCCTGGGAAAGGTTCCACAGGGGATCCTGAGTCTCCCTTCCAACCCAGTAGCAATTATTACATTTAACAATTAATCAAATAAGGGTAGGATGGGAACACTGATCCCTCAGGGAAACTTAACTTCTTGGGAAGAGGCAAGCATGGCATCTGAAGGACAAAAGTGCCAGAGCATCTACTAAAATCTGCTGGGGGAAGATAAGTAAGCATGTGGAACGAGAGAAGTCAATGGGTGAACGTCTATGGAGATTTTTCAAAAATCCTGTGACGAGCATAATTCCTCAGACAAAAAAACATAAGGGCCAAAAAAAACCCGACAAAAAACCACAACAACCCAACAACAACAAAAAAACCCCAAACAAAAGGGCCAATCTTACTTTACATTTTGGTGAATCATCTGGAAGGTGGCTTGTAACAGTTGCTGCTGCTCCTCCACCTCCTAGTGGAGGCGTCTCTTGGACCCTTTCCTAACCATAGCCCGATGTCCCCGACTCATCACCTGGCACTCCCTCTTCTCTCCACCCAGCCTAAACTTTATTTACCTCTTAATTGGCCCCCTGCCCATTCGGGTTTTGGGTTTGGCCTTAAGCTTGGTGACTGGTCTGAAAAAAGGAGAAAGAAGTTAGTGGCAGTAGTGGTCAGGAGCATTACCCGGGAAAGGCAAATGATTCTTTCTTTGTCCTGTCTCTAGGAAGGACCCTTCATGCAGAGCATGGGAAGGGGCAAAGCAAAGGCAGTCAGATTTTCCACATACACTGCTGAACACCACTTAACTGTATTTTTGGAATACATGCTGCTCTCTGGATTCAGCAACAGTGATGAGAAATCTGGTGATGTCAGGCCAGGTGGTGAGGGGAGAGGAGATGAGAGGAATGGTGGAGGGAGGAGAGAGTGTGGGAATGTAGGTGAATGAAAGGAGGTTAGGAGTTAGTGGGGGAGGAAGCATGCAGGTGGCTGAGGCTGGAGTCCAAGCTATTTGGGGGCAGTATAAAGATGCGGAGGCCTCTGCGTTATTTCCTCCTTGTGTTCCTAAATCAAAACTTACCCTCCCCCATGCCTGCCTCCCCTCCCCTCCCTCCTGGAATGGCCATTTTCCAGCCATATCCCTAATTCATCAGCTTGGGTTCTGGGATGGACATGGATAGGCTGCCTTCATCCATCCACCTCCTGGGGCCACAGGGATGAGCAGGAGGTCCCGGGGCTCTTGCCCCATTACCTTCCAAGGGGCTTGGAGCGTCGGGCCGAGGCTTTGGCCGCTCGCTTCCTCAACTTTCTGTGAGGATAAGACAAATCTGCGTTATTTCCTCCTTGTGTTCCTAAATCAAAACTTACCCTCCCCCATGCCTGCCTCCCCTCCCCTCCCTCCTGGAATGGCCATTTTCCAGCCATATCCCTAATTCATCAGCTTGGGTTCTGGGATGGACATGGATAGGCTGCCTTCCATCCATCCACCTCCTGGGGCCACAGGGATGAGCAGGAGGTCCCGGGGCTCTTGCCCCATTACCTTCCAAGGGGCTTGGAGCGTCGGGCCGAGGCTTTGGCCGCTCGCTTCCTCAACTTTCTGTGAGGATAAGACAATAGCAGAGTCAGGAACAGTCTAGAACCAAGTGGGAAAAGTTGGTGGAACAGGGAGCAGGGGCAAGATTTCTGTTTTAGTAGTTAGAGGTCTCCTGTTGGCAGGATCTCATAACATTAGATGCCCCCAAGGCGCGACCCTTCACAGCTGTTTGGCCTCAGAAGCACATGAACAAGACAGGTGAGTTGCAATGAAGGATGTGGACTCGGGGATGATAAAGACCCTGTACCAGGACCCACAGAAAGGAAGCTAAGGCATGGGGAACAGGATTCTTGGATTGATATTAGGGCTGCTCTAAACCTGGGGGCAGAGGGCAGACACACTGAAACCATACTCACAGAAAACTAGTCAATCTAATCACACTAGGACCACAGCCTTGTCTAACTCAATGAAACCAAGCCATGCCTACGGGGCAACCCAAGATGGGAGGGTCATGGTGGAGAGGTCTGACAGAATGTGGTCCACTGAAGAAGGGAATGGCAAGCCACTTCAGTATTCTTGCCTTGAGAACCCCATGAACAGTATGAAAAGGCAAAATGATAGGATAGCGAAAGAGAAACTCCCCAGGTCAATAGGTGCCCAATATGCTACTGGAGATCAGTGGAGAAATAACTCCAGACAGAATGAAGGGATAGAGCCAAAGCAAAAACAATCCCCAGTTATGGATGTGACTGG
>SJXQ01004283.1:0-19848 GCA_006408695.1 Aepyceros melampus | reverse complement strand
ATGGCTAACAAACACATGAAAAGATGCTCAACATCACTCATTATCAGAGAAATGCAAATCAAAACCACAATGAGGTACCATTTCACACCAGTCAGAATGGCTGCGATCCAAAAGTCAACAAGCAATAAATGCTGGAGAGGGTGTGGAGAAAAGGGAACCCTCTTACACTGTTGGTGGGAATGCAAATTAGTACAGCCACTATGGAGAACAGTGTGGAGATTCCTTTAAAAATTGCAAATTGAACTGCCTTATGATCCAGCGATCCCACTGCTGGGCATACACACTGAGGAAACAAGAATTGAAAGAGACACGTGTACCCCAATGTTCATCGCAGCACTATATATAATAGCCAGGACATGGAAGCAACCTAGATGTCCATCAGCAGGTGCTTGGCTTTAGCAAATATTTTAAAAGAAGTACATTTTCTCTGCTCCCCACTCTGCTCTCATTCAGTAATGAGAATTCAAGGATAGTACTAAGATTTCTGGCCTGAGCAATTAGAAGCATATGCTGCCATCAACTGAAGTATGACAATCTGAGGCTACACAAGATTTTGAGGAGTTTCAGAAGTTACGTTGTAGACTTTTCAGGTTTAAGATGTTGATTAATCATCCAACTAGAAGCATTGTTGGAGAAAGTTGTCAATATGAGCTGCAGATATAATAAATGTGGACATTTTAAATACTTTGATAGCATTTAAAAACAAGACTCAATGTAATGGTCTAGAGAGTGAGTGTAGATAGAAAAGCTATCCATGACAATGCAAAATCAATATGTGAGGGAGAAACAAAGGAGGTGTCAAAAGATGATGCTTGACTTAGCTACATGTGAAGGGATGATGATTTGTATATCAAAGACATGTCCTCAGTCACAAAGTAAGAATTAGGCTCCTAAGAATCATAAAGTGAAAACTCAGTATATATCACCTCATTAAATTTTCTCAGCATTCCTATTAATGAACTGTATAATTATTTATACTCATTGATTAAGTAACTGTCAAAAGCTATAGAGTTTCTAGCTGCTTTGTTGTTTACCTGCTAAGTCGTGTCCAATTCTTTTGCAACCCCATAGACTGTAGTCCACCAAGTTCCTCTGGCCATGAGATTTCCCAGGCAAGAATACTGGAATGGGTTGCCATTTCCTTCTCCAGGGGATCTTTCTAACCTCAGAATCAAACCTGAGCCTCTTACATTGGCAGGTGTGTTCTTTACCACTGAGCCACCAGGGAAGCTCCTTTAACTGCTGCTGCTGCTGCTGCTGCTAAGTCACTTCAGTCGTGTCCGACTCTGTGCGACCCCACAGATGGCAGCCCACCAGGCTCCCCAGTCTCTGAGATTCTCCAGGCAAGAACACTGGAGAGGGCTGACATTTCCTCCTTCAATGCATGAAAGTGAAAAGTGAAAGTGAAGTCGCTCAGTCATGTCTGACCCTCAGCGACCCCATGGACTGCAGCCTTCCAGGCTCTTCCGCCCGTGCTAGGCTATTATATTGCTCTTGGATTGATCTCTTCTTTAAAAAGAAAATGAAGGAAAATAAAGAGAAAAATTCTTTCTACTAAATTATACATTGATTGTGCATTTGCAACTTATTTTTTCGATGAATAAGTATATTATTTGTTGATTGAATAAGCCATGTAACACATTATGGTTGGGAATTTAAAAGGATGGCCTGTAACTCTTTGAATCAAATATTGAAACTTCTAATCAGCATTTAGATCCTGTTACTGTAGTTCCTTTTACTCATCTTGTATTACTCTTCATTATGTTTTCATTTGATTATTCTTTACTAAATAGTAACTTCTGATTTCTACCTTAGTTTTCTATACATACTCTTCTTCTCTAGATGTTCTCAGATGCTAAGTTGTCTGAATCTTTTGTGACCAGATGAATTGTAGCCCACCAGGCTCCTCTGTCCATGAAAATTTCCAGGCAAAGATACTGGTGTGGGCTTCCATTTTCTTCTCCAGGAGATCTTCCATACCCAGGGATCAAACCCATGTCTCTTGCATTGGCAGGCATGTTCTTTACCATTGGTGCAACCCAGGGCTTCACCTCTAGAGAAGCTTTTTCTTTATTTGAAGTAATTTCCTATACTCCTTCTGAAGACTCAACTATATTGTTTATATTCTTTCAGTTGATTTTATACTTTTTAAAAACATTTTATAGAGTAACAAAATAGATTCTAGGACAGACTAGAGACAAACAAATGAACAAGCAAAGCTAGGAAAGTAGCAGTATATGCGTGAGGCCAAAAGAAAAAGGTAATATAATATGCATTTAATCCTAAATATGAAACTAATTAGATAAAAAGGAAATATTCAAAAATTCTGCTAGAAAATGAATAAACAGATGGCTACAGAACGTGATGCCTGAGAAAAACTCTCCTGAATAAATGACAAATCAGAGTGTTTTTGATCATGTGTACCTGTAAGTTTAATTCTTTAGAATTTTAATTCTGTGGAAAACATGCAAGCAATATATTATATATTTAATGCTTAATTTTAGTTTTAATAATTTTATTCATGTTTGAACATAGCAGTGTTTTGAATGTCATTTGTTTGTTATTCAAAATGAATGAGTGACCCATTTTTACTACCAAAATTTACAATATAATTAATTGAGATAACATTTCTAAATAATTTTTACACTGCAGGAATATAGCAGATGGAAAAATACAAATGTCTTTCCTCCTCATTCTATTCACATCTAATATGTTATGTGATTATAAGCAATATGAGTGGGACACAGTGGTATTTTTCACTCTCACTAATTCAACGAAATGCTACTGCTACTGCTAAGTCATTTCAGTCGTGTCCAACTCTCTGCAACCCCAGATATGGCAGCCTACCAGGCTCTTCTGTCCCTGGGATTCTCCAGGCAAGAACACTGGAGTGGGTTGCCATTTCCTTCTCCAATGCATGAGAGTGAAAAGTGAAAGTGAAGTTGCTCAGTCGTGTCTGATTTCGCGATCCCATGAACTGCAGCCCACCAGGCTCCTCAGTCCATGGGATTTTCCAAGCAAGAGTACCGGAGTGGGGTGTCATTGCCTTCTCCTCAATTAAATGAAAGAGTTTAAATATAAACTTGTTCTCTATTAGCTATGTGTTTAAAAGACTTACTGGAAGGAAACATTGAATAACTCCTTACAGTAACTGAATAACTTCAGCTGCTTATGAAGGCTCTTAGTTCAAAATGTGATGTATCAGATCTCCAAATGGACCAGACCACTTCTTTTTCTTTTTATCAGAAGACAGGGGAATCAGAGAATCCTTTCTTGCTACTATCTAGTCTAGGGAGGTAAGTTCTTTTACATGCCTCTGGTGAGTGACAATTTCATCATCTACCTTTCAGAATCCTGAGGATGACCCAACAGCTAAATAAGAGTGCAGCCTGCTAAACAAGAGTGTAGCCTGCTGACAAGAACAAACTGACAAGCTGCAAAAATTACAACTTTTTAAAGGCTTTATCTTCTAAAATTTACATCTATATATCCTTGAATCTTATTCCAGATAATCACTACTTGTCTTTATTTAAACTAACATTAGTTTAACAACAAAACAAAAAAAAAAATATGTTTCCTCTCTTCTAACGTGTTCTATCTAAACTGGACTTAAAATTATTTTTCAAATTTAAGCTCTATTATTATACATGAATGACTTAACAAACTTACAAATGACCATGTCACAGCCAGTCTCTGAGATTTTTTTCTTGACAACTACCCACTCTTTATTTACACTTACATTTGGCTAACCATTGCAAGAACACCCAACACCTTGAAAAAGTGAGAGTCAAAGTATTAGTCTCTCAGTCATGTCCCTCTCTTTCTGTAGCCATGGACTATAGCCCACCAGGCTCTTGTGTTCATGGAATTATCCAAGAAATAATACTAGAGTAGATAGCCATTCCTTTCTGCAGGGGATCTTCCCAAACCTGGGATTGAACCTGGGTCTCCCAGTTTGCTGGAGAAGGCAATGGCAACCCACTCCAATACTCTTGCCTGGAAAATCCCATGGACAGAGGTGCCTGGTAGGCTGCAGTCCATGGGGGTCACTAAGAGTTGGACATGACTGAGTGAACTCCAGGAGTTGGGTTGGACAGGGAGGGCTGGCGTGCTGCAATTCATGGGGTCACATAGAGCCGGACATGACTGAGTGACTGAACTGAACTGAACTGAGTGACTTCACTTTAGCTTTTCACTTTCATGTATTGGAGAAGGAAATGACAACCCACTCCAGTGTCCCTGCCTGGAGAATCCCAGGGATGGGGGAGCTGGGTGGGCTTCTGTCACTGGGGTCGCATGGAGTTGGATATGACTGAAATTTAACTGACATGACCAACATATCTACTACTGTGGGCAGGAATCCCTCAGAAGAAATGGAGGAGCCATCATGGTCAACAAAAGAGTCTGAAATGTGGTACTTGGATGTAATCTCAAAAATGACAGAATGATCTCTGTTCGTTTCCAAGGCAAACCATTCAATATCACAGTAATCCAAGTCTATGCCCCAACCAGTAATGCTGAAGAAGTTGAAGTTGAATGGTTCTATGAAGACCTACAAGACCTTTTAGAACTAACACCCCAAAAGATGTGCTTTTCATTCTAGGGAACCGGAATGCAAAAGTGGGAAGTCAAGAAACACCTGGAGTAACAGGAAAATTTGGCCTTGGAATGCAGAATGAAGCAGGGCAAAGACTAATAGAGTTTTGCCAAGAAAATGCACTGTTCATAGCAAACACCTTCTTCCAACAACACAAGAGAAGACTACACACGTGGACATCACCAGATGGTCAACACTGAAGTCAGATTGATTATATTCTCTGCAGCAAAAGATGGAGAAGCTCTATACAGTCAACAAAGACAAAATCAAGAGAGGACTGTGGCTCAGATCATGAACTCCTTATTACCAAATTCATACTTAAATTGAAGAAAGTAGGGAAAACCGTTACACCATTCAGGCATGACCTAAATCAAATCTCTTATGATTATACAGTGGAAGTGAGAGAGAGATTTAAGGGTATAGATTTGATAGAGTGCCTGATGAAGTATGAAATGAGGTTCGTGACATTGTACAGGAGACAGGGATCAAGACCATCCCCATGGAAAAGAAATGAAAAAAGCAAAATGGCTGTCTGAGGAGGCCTTACAAAAAGCTGTGAAAAGAAGAGAGGCGAAAAGCAAAGGAGAAAAGGAAAGATATAAGCATCTGAATGCAAAGTTTCAGAGAATAGCAAGAAAAGATAAGAAAGCCTTCTTCAGCGATCAATGCAAAGAAATAGAGGAAAAGAACAGAATGTGAAAGACTAGAGATCTCTTCAAGAAAATTAGAGATACCAAGGGAACATTTCATGCATAGATGGGCTCGATAAAGGACAGAAATGATATGGACCTAACAGAAGCAGAAAATATTAAGAAGAGGTGGCTAGAATACACAGAAGAACTGTCCAAAAAAGATCTTCACGACCGGGATAATCATGATGGTGTGATCACTCATCTAGAGCCAGACATCTTGGAATGTGAAGTCAAGTGGGCCTTAGAAAGCATCACTACAAACAAAGCTAGTGGAGGTGATGGAATTCCAGTGGAGCTGTTTCAAATCCTGAAATATGACGCTGTGAAAGTGCTGCACTCAATTTGCCAGCAAATCTGGAAAACTCAGCAGTGGCCACAGGACTGGAAAAGGTCAGTTTTCATTCCAGTCCCAAAGAAAGGCAATGCCAAAGAATGCTCAAACAACTGCACAATTGCACTCATCTCACACGCTAGTAAAATAATGCTCAAAATTCTCCAAGACAGACTTCAGCAGTATGTGAACTGTGAACTTCCTGATGTTCAAGCTGTTTTTAGAAAAGGCAGAGGAACCAGAAGTCAAATTGCCAACATCCACTGGATCATGGAAAAAGCAAGAGAGTTCCAGAAAAACGTCTATTTCTGCTTTATTGACTATACCAAAGCCTTTGACTGTGTGGACCACAATAAACTGTGGGAAACTCTGACAGTGATGGGTATACAAGATCAACTGACCTGCCTCTTGAGAAACATATATACAGGTCAGGAAGCAACAGTTAGAACTGGACATAGAACAACAGACTGGTTCCAAATAGGAAAAGGAGTACGTCAAGGCTGTATATTGTCCCCTGCTTATTTAACTTATATGCAAAGTACAGCATGAGAAACGCTGGACTGGAAGAAACACAGCTGGAATCAAGAGTGCTGGGACAAATATCAATAACCTCAGATATGCAGATGACACCACCCTTATAGAAGAAAGTGAAGAGGAACTATAAAATCTTCTGATGAAAGTGAACAAGGAGAGTGAAAAAGTTTGCTTAAAGCTCAACATTCAGCAAACAAAGATCATGGCATCTGGTCCCATCACTTCATGGGAAATAGATGGGGAAACAGTGGAAACAGTGTCAGACTTTATTTTTTAGGGGCTCCAAAATCACTGCAAATGGTGCCTGCAGCAATGAAATTGAAAGACACTTATTCCTTGGAAGAAAATTTATGACCAACTTAGACAGCATATTGAAAAGCAGAGACTTTACTTTACCAACTAAGGTCTGTCTAGTCAAGGCTATGGTTTTTCCTGTGGTCATGTATGGATGTGAGAGCTGGACTGTGAAGAAAGCTGAGCACTCATGAATTGATGCTTTTGAACTGTGGTGTTGGAGAAGACTCTTAAGAGTCCCTTGTACTGCAAGGAGATCCAACCAGTCCATTCTGAAGGACATCAACCCTGATTTCTTTAGAAGGTGATGCTAAAGCTGAAGCTCCAGTACTTTGGACACCTCATGCAAAGAGTTGACTCATTGGAAAAAACTCTGATGCTAGGAGGGATTGGGGGCAGGAGAAGAAGGGGACGACAGAGCATGAGATGGCTGGATCACGTCACTGACTCGATGGACTTGAGTCTAAGTGAACTGCGGGATTTGTTGATGGACAGGAGGCCTGGCGTGCTTCAATTCATGGGGTTGCAAAGAGTCAGACATGACTAAGAGACTGAATTGAACTGAAATGAAGTGAGTTAGCAGCAGCAGCAGCTCCTGAATTGTAGGCAGATTCTTCACCACCTGATTCACCAGGGAAACCCTAGTGCCTTCCCAGAAATGCATTGCTAAAATCTAAAAATCAAACTATGAACTTTGCTAGTAGTTCTCAACATTTATCTCTCTCATCTTCTTAATCCAAATGAACTGGCTTCTTGACAATATTGAGATCTATTTTATATCCGACAAATTTCTTCTCTTCTTTCTATTCAGTTAATTTCAGTTGCATCCAACTCTTTGCAACCCCATGGACCGCAGCACACATGGACCGCAGAAGTTGTTCATCACCAACTTCTGGAGTTTATTCAAACTCATCCCCATTGAGTCAGTGATGCCATCCAACAATCACATCCTTTGTCATCATTTTCTCCTTCAGTCTTCAATCTTTCCCAGCATCAGGGTCTTTTCCAATGAGTCAGTTCTTCAGTTCAGGTGGCCAAGTATTGGAATTTCAGACTCAGATTCAGTCCTTCCAATGAATATTCATGAATGATTTCCTTTAGATTGGGCTGGTTAGATCTCCTTGCAGTCCAAGGGACTCTCCAGTGTCTTCTCCAACACCACAGTTAAAAAGCATCAGTTATTTGGCACTCAGCTTTCCTTATAGTCCAAGTTCTGCATTCATACATGACTATTGAAAAAACCATAGTTTTGACTAGATGGACCTTTGTTGACAAAGTAATGTCTCTGCTTTTTAATATGCTGTCAGGTTGGTCATAACGTTTCTTCCAAGGAGCAAGTGTCTTTTAATTTCATGGTTGAAGTCAACATCTGCAGTGATTTTGGAGCCCAGAAAAATAAAGTCTGTCACTGTTTCCAGTTTCCCCAACTATTTGCCATGAAGTAATGGGACCAGATGCCATGAACTTAGTTTTCTGAATGTTGAATTTTAGGCCAACTTTTTCACTCTCCCCTTTCACTTTCATCAAGAGGCTCCTTAGTTCTTCACTTTCTGTCTTTACTTTCTGAAGCTCCCTTGTGGTTCAGATTATAAAGAGTCTGCCTGCAACGTAGAAGACCCAGGTTTGATCCCTGGGTTGAGAAGATCCCCTAGTGAAGGATATGGCAACCTACTCCAGTAACCTTGCCTGGAAAATCCCATGGATGGAGGAGCCTGGCAGGTACAGTCCTGGGGTCGCAAAGAGTCAAACATGACTGAGCAACTTCACTTTCACTTTTCTGTCATAAAGGTGGTGTCATCTGCATATCTAAGGTTGTTTATATTTCTCCCAGCAATCTTGATTCCAGCTTGTTCTTCATTCAGCTCAGCATTTCACATGATGTACTCTGCATATAGGTTAAATAAGCAGGGTGACAATATACAGCCTTGAAGTGCTCCTTTTCCGATTTGAAATCAGTCTGTTGTTCCATGTCCAGTTCTAAATATGCCAGCAAATTTGCAAAACTCAGCTGTGGCCACAGGACTGAAAAAGGTCAGTTTTCATTTAAACAAAGGCAATGCCAAATAATGCTCAAACTACCACACAATTTCACTCATCTCACCAGCTAGCGAAGTAATTCTCAAAATTTTCCAAGCCAGGCTTCAACAATATGTGAACTGTGAACTTCCAGATGTTCAAGCTGGATTTAGAAAAGGCAGAGGAACCAGAGTTCAAATTGCCACATCCGTTGGATCATCAAAAAAGCAAGAGCGTTCCAGAAAACATCTAATCTGCTTTATTGACTATGCCAAAGCCTTTGACTGTGGATCACAACAAACTGTGGGAAATTTTTCTATTAGAGCCTTTCTTTATAATTTAACTTATAATGCATAATTTTGAAAGTAAAAAAGGTTGCCCCATAAATACAATTAATTTTGATGATATCCTTTGCTCTGTAAGTATATTTTAAGCATAAAATAAATGATAGAATTTAAGTGAAGAAATAACAAAATGATGTTTAAGTGTTGAGTGAGTTGAGAGAGACACAGTTGGTGATCAGAAATGGGTATGATAAGAAATTAGAAGTTTTTAAAGTTACCAAAAATGTAATGCCAAGACAAATGTGTTCTGTTTAGACTATAATTTGTTTAGAAACATGTAAGAAAGCATTGCAGGACAAGAAGTTGTTGTGGGATAAAAAAATAAATTGTAAATCTCTATTGACATGTTAGGTAGAAAAAATCTCCAGATGGAGAGTCAGAGAGACTGACCACTCTAACTTTGCAAGTTCTTTCAGGCCTTGACTAATTAGCTTAGAATTTTTTTATTTTTAAACCATGATTATTTCCTTGAAGAACATTCATGGCATTCGCTGTAGTTTTACAAGTTCATGTTCACTGTGAGCTATAATATTTAGTAAAGATTATTCCGGCCTGGATTCATTGCTAAACGAAACATCTTTTCCCATTAAAAAAAAAAAAAAAAAGTTTATCATATTGAAAGGTGATTTTATTGGAGTTTGTCTTAAGAAAGCTAATTTTTTCATTACTCATTATTTCTTCCATTTGAACCTGTTCTTTAAGGTTTACTATTCTTTATTATTCTTTAATGTTTAGTATTGCTTATTTTGTTCCTTGACATCTCTTTAGTTATTTACAACTGAACTGTACTTCTATAATATTAATGTCTTAATAAACTGTTTATTCCCAATCCTAAAGGAAATCAGTCCTGAATATTCATTGGAAGGACTGATGCTGAAGCTGAAACTCCAATAGTTTGGCCACCTGATGTGAAGAACTGACTCACTGGAAAAGACCCTGATGCTGGGAAAAATTGAAGGCAGGAGTAAAAGGGGATGACAGAGGATGAGATACTTGGATGGAATCACTGACTCAATGGACATGAGTTTGAGCAGGCTCTGGGAGTTGGTGAAGGACAGGGAAGCCTGGTGTGCTTCAGTCCATGGGTTTGCAAAGAGCTCGACATCACTGGGTGACAGAACTGAACTGAATGTGTGCTAAAGGCAGTTTCTGTGTTACCTCTTCATTTCAAATACAATAATATTTATAAACCATTTTTAAGATTACTTTGAATGTTTTCCAAATATATGCAACTAAATTGTGATCCTTTTGAGAGAAAAAAAAAACAATGTAATTTTTTAATCAATATATGCCTAACCCTGAATATAATTTTAGTTTTATGTTACCATACTTTGGGCAAGTCTTTCAATATGTGATCTTATTTTCAGAAACTTTTGCATTTTGTGTTTTTCCTGTTTCTCTGGTTCACTTAACTGATAGTCAAGGAGGGTTGAATGTAGTTTTTCTTTTTTTCAACAGTATGCTTATTTTTCATTCTCTATTTTACAAGACTTGCCATTTGAAGACTCATTCTTATAGTTCTTATGGATGCTTTTCTAATTCCCTGGTTTGTCCATCTTCATCTTCAATAATTCATTCAGTTATTCACTAAATGAGAAAAACTTTCACAAGACCTTAATTTCAATTCCTGTGTACATTTAATTACAATATCATTTGTATCTTCTTTTTCCCCATATGTACCTTGATCTGAAGTTGTTTATTTTACATCTTTGTAAGCCTTGTATTATTATTATTTTTTTTTTACTGCTGCTGAGGTTCTATCATTCATAATTTCAGACTATATCACAGTGACTTCCACATAATATCTGCATAACAAAGCTTTATTATAAAATGATTAAGTTATTAATTGACAGAACAAAATTCTCACTGAATGGAGACAACCATTATTCACAGTACTTTAAGATATTTATTATTTTTTACCACATTTGAAGAATGAGCAAATAGACAAGAGAAGAAAGAAGATGAAAAATACAAGGCAGTCTGAAAATAACATTGTATATTCAAGGACTTGCCAAAATGCCCAAATTCTACTGTCTTTATTTTGGTACATGAATGTTAGTAAGTAAATTGTTGCATAGAGTTACCTCCAAATGTTATCTTTTTGTTTTATAAAAGCAGAACTTTTTACTCAACATATGACTGCTCAGAAAAAAGAATACATTTCCCAATGGCCTTGGAACAAAGCTCTGGTCAATCAGATGAGGTGCAAATTTCACATGGCAGCTTCTGGTAAACTTCTTGTTTAAGACAAATTGTATCAAAAAAAGTTCAATAAGCAAGATAGATTTTATTTAAGATCATTGCAATTGTGGAGAGATCTTGGCCTCTATTGTGTTGAAAACAAGGCAAGATGATGTTTAAACTTTGTGGTGTGTTATGGAAAATTTGTGGAAGACAGGACAACAGTGGGAACAAGTTGATAGTTGGGATTTATGAGCACAGTGAATTATCCCTGAGTTTTCAATTTTTTTTTCTCTGTAAATATGATCTGTTTTTCCTAATTGGCATAAATCAAAGTTAGGCTCCTACACTCCCACAGAAACTGAGAAATAGAAAAACTACCTTTCTCAATGTTTTCATTTGAAAGCAAAGGCTTGAGGTGCTTCAGAAAGACATTCTTGGGTTGTGAAACTGACTAGAGACTGGCAGAACATTTATAACTATTTCAGGGGTTTTTCTAGTGGTCATCTATGGATGTGAGTTGAACTGTGAAGAAAGCTGAGCGCTGAAGAATTGATGCTTTTGAACTGAGGTGCTGGAGAAGACTCTTGAGAGTCCCTTGGACTGCAAGGAGATCCAACCAGTCCATTTTGAAGGAGATCAGCCCTGGGATTTCTTTGGAAGGAATGATGCTAAAGCTGAAATTCCAGTACTTTGGCCACCTCACGTGAAGAGCTGACTCATTGGAAAAGACTGTGATGCTGGGAGGGATTGGGGACAGGAGAAGGGGACGACCAAGGATGAGATGGCTGGATGGCATCACTGACTCGATGGATGTGAGTCTGAGTGAACTCCGGGAGTTGGTGATGGACAGGGAGGCCTGGCGAGCTGCAATTCATGGGGTCGCAAAGAGTCGTACACGACTGAGCGACTGAACTGAACTAGGGTATGGAGAAAAGGGAACCATTGTGCACTGCTGGTGGGAACGTAATTGGTGTAGTTATGAAAAACAGGATGTAGTTTTCTCAAAGAAAGAAAAATAGAGCTAACATAGTACAATTATTTCCCTTCTGAGTTTTGTCTGAAGAAAATAAAAACACTAGTTTAAAAAGATAGGTGCCTGCTCTCCATGTTCATTATGGCATTATTCATCATAATGCATTAAAATGATATAATTTCTAATAACTAATAGAATATTTTTCAGCCATGAAAAGGAATAAATCATTAGCATTTTCAATAATATGGACCTCAATGACTTAAGTGAAATAAGCCAGACAAAGATGAATATTGTATGTGAATCTAAATAAAACAAAAATAATGAAAAACAAGATACAGAAAATGATTGTCATAAGTGGGATGGGGAATTGAAAGAAATGGGTGAACAGGGGCCAAAGGTGGAAAACCATTACTTTATTGGAGTCAGCGGATAATAATAATAATCATTTGTGTTCCTTGATCAGACTGACACCATTTTGAGCCTGAGTCCTAACTCTTCCCTTTGCTGCATGACTGAACTCTAACCTAACCATAAGAAATGCATGCAAGTCAAACAAGTTTCCTATAGTCTTTAACCCTTGACTTTATCTGATATTCAGTCCTTTGCTGATGCAGATTGTTAACAGTCCATTAAGAATAATAGTCATAAAAAAAAAAAAGAATAATAGTCATGAGATCCCTAGGGAAGGAAAAACTCCTGGCTTTTTCCTTTTTGGTCAGATTCTACATTTATCCTGGATTCCTTGATTACTTCAAATCCCCCTATCTCCCTTTCAGGGACAGAGTGTAGCTACAAATGCCTCTGAATCACCATCTAACTGTATATAAGTTACTATAATAAACTTCACAATTATACTTTATGGTGTTGCTTGCTTTGTTTTCTGGTCTCAAAACTCTTTCTCAGTTGGAGAGATATTATTCAATATCCCTGCCTTTTAAATAACATTGGCTACCCCCTTCAGTATTCTTGCCTAAAGAATTCCCATGGACACAGTAGCCTGGTAGGCTACAGTGCATGGGATCACAAAGAATAGACTGAGCGACTAAACAACAGCTACTTTTGAAATCTAACTTTTGTAATTGTTAGAGTAACAGCTGTTGCAACAATTAAGCCACAAAATTCCAGGTGTGGAATACAGTGGGTTTTCCTGGTAGCTGGGCAGATGACCATCTGTGTGGTAATCCGGAGACCCAGACTCCTCCAAACTTTTGACTCAATCATCTTTTACATTCTTAAAGCCCTTTGCACGAAGCCAGTGGAAGAAGGGAGATTATAGAGAGAAAGGACACTCACTTTTCATTTAAATCATCATAGATAACACAAGATTTTATCTGTTGTCTTATTAAAACACACACAATCACACACACACACATCTACACAATAAGGAAGATGGATGTGCATATAAGAATTTAAAAGAGGCAAAAACAGAAAGAACCTACAGCTAACATCATATCTGATGATGAAAGTCTAAATATTCTTCCCCTCATGAATAGGCATTTGGTGACACTATCTGCTCCTTCTATTTATTTTACAAATTATTGGAGATCCTAAGCTGTACAATCAAGCAAGTAAAAGAAATTAAGGATGTAAAAATTGGAAAACAAGAAGTAAAACTGCTTTCATTCATTGTTGACATGATTGTATATTTGTAGAAATCTTAAGGAATCTACAGAAGTATTGACAAAAACTAATAAGTGAATTTGACAAGGTTGAAAACAACTACTATTTCACAGTAAAAAACGGTCAGAGGCAAATTTTTAAATTACAAGTTAAATGTTCTAACAAAAAAGAGATCAGGGATCTACAGTTGGGAGGAAATTTCTAAAATTTTGGTCAAGCCAAGAAGAACATCAAGGCAGTCTTGGTTATTCTTTAACAACAACAAAAATGGTAAGTGACCTTCTCCCCTTATTCATTTCTTTCTCCATCCAGATATCTGAAGTTGCTTTTTTTTTTTTTTTTGACTCTGTGAATATGGGTTATAGTCTAGGGATAGCTTAGCCCTAAACTGAAGAGATTCAGAATCTGTGAAGACTTTGTGGAGCAGAGATGCTATCTCAGCACACTTCCAGATATTTTGACTGTTGAAATCACTGGGAAAATTGGATGTCTTTTTCTCTCAGTTGAACATAATCCTAATTTTATCACTTGGTTGTTGAATTTCAGTAAGTCCAGATGGGTTCCCAAATAGCTTCTTTGAACTCCACCAACACATATGAGTTATTTTAACCTTAAAATCCCTTACAATCCCATTTGTTTACTTTCTGTTTTAATTTATTATATTTTATATATAAATATTTTACCTTCCCAACTTAATTTAAAGCTATGTCTTATTTTGCACACCCTTAGAGGATAACATGATAACTATGAATTTGTGGTCAAGTAATATTTGCTAGAATGATTATTTCTTTTTTAAAAATTTATTTATTTTTAATTGGAGGATATTACGTTATAATGTTGTATTGGCTTCTGCCATACATCAACATGAATTAGCTATAGGTTTACATATGTTCCCTCCCTTTTAAAACTCCCTCCCACTTCCCACCTCATCCCACCTTTCTAGGTTGTCAGAGAGCACTGAGTTGATCTTCCTGTGTTATATAGCAACTTCCTTTCACATGTAAAAATGCATATATTTCAATGCTACTCTTTCATCACTCTCTCCTACCCCTTCTGTGTCCATGAGTCTGCTCTTTATGTCTGAGTCTCTATTCCTGCCCTGCAAATAGAGTCATCAGTACTATTTTTCTAGATTCCATATGTGCTGGGGTCCAACCCCTGTGGATCCAGGGTAATTCGAAGGGGAGACAGAGTCAGTGTCCTCGGAAAAACTTATTTAATTACAGATATATAGAGAGATTGGAAAATTAGCAGAGAAAATAAGGCTGAATAACTTGGCTTACATGGAATACCAATCACCACCTACATAGGCCACAGGCATCTTTCTGTTCTCCTGAAGAAATGGAGGCACTGAGGCCTCCCCGGTCCAATCTTAGAAGCCCAGGCAGAATTAGTAGGCTTGGTGAGGACCCCCGTGCCAGGTGGGAATTCAGCCAGAAAATAGTAGGAGATATTAGTGGAGAAAAAGAGGCTGAATAACTTGGTTTACGTGGAATACCAATAAAATTCCAAGACAAGGAATTTGCACCATCTACCTTGGGCCACTGGTGCCACTTGAATATCGGAAGGTGCCCCTCCTCGGGCTCCTTTTCGCGTGGACTTGAAAGCCGGGACAAGTAAGTAGACGTGGAGGGGACCCACTCTCCAGATGAGAATTCAACCAGAAAAATGGAGAACAAGAAAGAACGACATGGGGGAATCAGTCTTTCCGGAAACTGATCCGTTTTCTTTATTTTCAGGTTTGCTACACATAGAGACAAATGGAAATTTTAAAGTCACGTTGGGGTCAGCAATCCTGACCTTTATCAAAATCAGGTGCTTCACATAAATGTATAAAAAAAGGTTTTAGGGTTTTTACATCATCTTCTGGCCATGAGGCCTGGTGACATTTTATGATCCTTTCTTTCTGATAACCAAAAAACTTATTTTTTCCGAGGGTGTTTTTTCTTAAACCAGGCACCACCCTCCAAATAAAGTTTCCTTCCTATAGGGTGAGGGTGTAGTGAGTTACAATCAAGAAAGGAATTTATTTAACCCAAGGTTAACATGATTAATCTTAAAGGTCAATACTTATTTCTCCTATATACTAGCTATATTCATTATAAGGGCAGGGAATATGGAGATTCAAAAGCAAACATCAGCCCAACAAATGAAATCCCTTCACCAATGTTCCCCTTAAGATCTATTTAGTCTTAAGATAGTGATAAAGTTACATTTTTACATAGCAAGGACACAGTGATTTATAACAAAGTACAGTGGAATATAACAAAAGAGAAAATTCATTAACTCAAAAAGTCTATTATTGCTAACATCAAAAACTACTATATTTCCTTTTCTATATTCTAAATACATTGATTAATATATTCCCAGGTTCCTAAGGACGTGGAGGCCTGGCAGCAATCATTGACTCAACAATGAGAAAAGCCCTATGCTAATTAAGATTTTCAAAATACTCCAAACTCTCTGTGCTGTTTATGGTTGAGAGGTAGTAAATAATCATGTGCTTGGCAGGAGTATGGATAATCCTGTCACTCAAGCTAGTCTGCCAGCAGAGAGGTTTGACCTGAGACACTGTTGTCACACCCAGGGCAGGGAATTAGCAGCAATTATTGGTACAACAAATGAAAAACCCTTCACCAATATAATTTCTAATCAATCTGCTATACTATACTAATAATTTTCTAACTTCTCAAAAGAGTCTGTATTTAGAAAGCTTTAAAGTATCTCGTGCCTCTCATGGTTGGGAGGCTGTAAACAATCACATGTGCTGGACAAACGTGATCAGGCAGGCTAGAGGACCTTCAGAGGAGTTTGTAAGTTGAAACACTCTTGTCACGCCCAGGATTTTTTATTAACTGGAGCTGCAAGTTAACTCCTTCTCCGAGAGAGATGGTTATGGGGGAGAGCCCCCCCGTAAAAGTCAGAGGTGTAGGTGAGAGCATAAAACAGACTCTGGTTTTGGGGGTAGATGCTCGGGAACAGGGGGTTTCCTGAGGCTTGATCACGCCTTTGCGTGTGCCAAGCCTCCTTCCTCATGACCTTTGCCACGGGCGAAGTTCCTCACACTGGCTCCCAGCACATATGTATATGTTAATGTATGATATTTATTTTTCTCTTACTTGTATAAAAGGCTCTGGGTTCATCCACCTCACTAGAACTGACTCAAATCTTTCCTTTTCATGGCTGAGTAATATCACATAGTACATATATATCACAACTTATTTCTCCATTCATTTGTGGGTGGGCATCTAGGTTTCCTCTATGTCCTGGTTATTGTGCTGCAATGAACAGTGGGGTACATGTGTCTTTTTCAATTGTGGTTTTCTTACAGTGTACATCCAGTATTGAGATTGCTGGGTCATATGATAGTTTTGTTCCTAATATTTTAAAGAAATATCCATACTATTCTCCACAATGGCTGTACCAATTTACATTCTGACCAAGAGTGCAAGAGTGTTCCCTTTCCTCCACATCCTCTTCAACATTTATTGTTTTCTTTGACAAAGGGGGCACGAATATACAATAGAGAAAAGATAGATTCTTCAATAAGTGGTTCTGGGAAACTGGACAGCTACATGTTTAAAAAAAATGTAATTAGAACACATTCTAAACCATACACAAAGATAAACTCAAAATGCATTAAAGACATAAATATAAAACAGAGACTATAAAACTCTTAGAGAAAAACATAGGCAGAACACTCTTGGTGTGAATCACAAAAAGATCCTCTATGACTCACCTCCTAGAGCAATGGAAATAGAAACAAAATTAAAATGAGAACTAATTAAATTAAAAGTTTTTTTCATAGAAAAAGAAACTATAAACTATATGAAAAGACAACCCTCAGAATGGGAAAAAAGAATTGCATATGAAACAATTGACAAAGGATTTATCTCCAAAATATACGAACAACTGATACAGCTCAATACAGTAAAAACAACAACCCAATCAAACAATAAGCAGAAGACCTAAGCAGACATTTCTCCAAAGATGTTATTATTGTTCAGTCACTAAGTCATGCTCAGGCTTCCCTGTCCTTTACTATCTCCCAGAGTTTGCTCAGTTTCATGTCCATTGAGTCAATGATGCTATCTAATCATCTCATTTTCTGCCACTTCCTTTCCTTTCAGACTTCAGCCTTTCCCAGCTTCAGGATATTTTCATAAGTCAGTTCTTCACATCAAGTAGCCAAGTATTCGCACTTCAGCTTCAGCATCAGTTATTACAGTGATACACAGGGTTCATTTCCTTTGGGATTAATTGGTTTAATCTACTTCCTGTCCAAGGGATTCTCAAGAGTCTTCTCTAGGACCACAGCTCAAAACCATCAATTTTTCAGTGCTCAGTCTTCTTTATGGTCCAACTCTCACATCCACACATGTGATGTGACATTTACCTGACATGTGACAGCAAGATTTGATTATAGAACTCCCTCAGAGTCGGAGGAAATAGAGGCTCCTGGAGGGCACAAACAAAATCTTGTGTGTACCAGGACCCAGGGCAACAGAGCAGTGGCCTCATAGGAGACTAAGCCAGACCTAGTGTTTGAGAGGCCTCCGCAGAGGTGTGGCTCAGAAGTGGCCTGCCACAGGGGACAGGGACACTTGCAGTAGCAGTCCTGGGAGGTGAATGCTGGCATAAATAGCTTTTGGAGGTCACGAGCAGCCTTACCATAGAGCCTATAGACTTTAGGACTGGGTGGCCTCAGGCCAAGCAATTAACAGGGAGGGAGCATAGTCTCACTCATGAACAGATAATTGGATTAAAGATTTACAGAGTGTGACCCTGCCCACCAGAGCAAGATCCAATTTCTCCACAGCTAGTGCCTACTGTCAGGAAGCTTGCACAAGCCCCTTATCCTCATGCATCAGAGAACAGACAGAAGAAATAAGATCTATAATCTCAGCCTCCAGAATGAAAAGCACAACCACAGAAAGCTAATGAAAGTGATCGTGTGGATCATAGTCTTTTGTAACTCAGTGAAGCTATGAGCCAGACTGTGCAGGGCCACCTAAGACAGACAGGTCATGGTGGAGAGTTCTGATAAAAAGTGGTCCACTGAAAAAGGGAATGGTAAAACACTTCAGTATTTTTGCTTCGAGAACCCCATGAACAGTGTGAAAAGGCAAAAAAAAAAAAAAAAAAAAAAAACATACGAATGGCTGATAAACACATGAAAGTGTTCAACATCACTTATTAGATAAATGCAAATCAAAACTACAATGAGGTATCACCTCACACCAGTCAGAATGGCCATTCATCAAAAAAATCTACAAACAATAAATACTGGAGAGGATATGGAGAAAAGGAAACCCTGTTGCATTATTGGTGGGACTGTAAACTGATTATTTCCTTTAATAATATCTATATTTCAAAATTGAATGGAATTTCTAATATTTATTAAGCAAGGGAGAATGTGAATGTGTTTGAATATGCAATTGTCTTTTCTTTGCAACATATCATCCTGAAAAAATGAAACCAAAATATGGAACTTTGCATGGGAAAATGGAAGACAATATCTATTGTTAATTTCTTCAATTATTCAGTGATTTGAAATAATATCTATGTAAAATATAAAAAGGATATAAAAGAATTTTTCATGCTTTAGAAATCTTTGAAGTTATTTGGCTCAAGTTTTCTTATTTCCTTTCTTCAAATATAATTTTAAATAATCCAATATACAGAGAACCTCAGATTTAAACATAATAACCTTTCAAATTTATTAAATAGAATTTTTTCTCATTTTCTGTAAGTAATTTATGGGAGATCATTAAAACTAATATAAATGATATCTAAGCTCAATGAAGAAATGTGGTCTAAAAAAAATACTAAAAACAAGATAATAATGATAATGATTTTTTCATTGAGGACAGCTTTTGAGTTTTTGATTCACACAAACTGTTAGCTTGAAACACTAATAGAGTATTGATTGTATACAAGTGCTCTAAATAACAATAAAGAACTTATCACAAATGAAAAACATCACACGAGAGACTTTCTAATTAAAGTTATAATTTATTATTATAAAAGTAAATGTTATTGCTGCAATTTATGATCACTATACCTGAATAACTCTGATTGTGATCAATACATATTGACTAATTGAACTGAGTTTGGTTGCAATATTTTCCATGTATGCAGACCCAGACACATTTGTAAACACCAAAAATGCCTTTCCTTAAGAAATACACCCTGTTAGCAAAAATAAAGTAAATATACAATAGAAAAAAACAATTTGACTATTAGCCTAATTATATATGAGA
>SJXQ01004282.1:68892-99596 GCA_006408695.1 Aepyceros melampus | reverse complement strand
ATCCAACCAGTCCATTCTGAAGGAGATCAACCCTGGGATTTCTTTGGAAGGAATGATGCTAAAACTGAAGCTCCAGTACTTTGGCCACCTCATGCAAAGAGTTGACTCATTGGAAAGGACTCTGATGCTGGGAGGGATTGGGGGCAGGAGGAGAAGGGGACGACTGAGGATGAGATGGCTGGATGGCATCACGGACTCAATGGACGTGAGTCTGAGTGAACTCTGGGAGTTGGTGATGGACAGGGAGGCCTGGCGTGCTGTGATTCATGGGGTCGCAAAGAGTCGGACACGACTGAACTTAACTGTACTAGTTTGCACCTGCTAATCCCAAATTCCCTATCCTTTCCTCCCTCAGCCCCCTGCCCCTTGGCAACTACAAGTCTCTTTTCTATGTCAAAGGGTGTGTTTGTATTTCTATTGACAAGTTTATCTGTGTCCTATTTTAGATTACACATATAAGTGACATCATGTGATATTTGTCTTTCTGACTTGCTTCAATTAGTATGATAATCTCTAGGCCCATCCATGTTGCTGTAGACTGCATTATTTCATTTTTTTTAATGGCTGAGTAGTATTCCATTGTATATATACCACATCTTCTTTATCAATTCATCTGTCAGGGGACATTTAGGTTTATCTCATGTCTTGGCTATTGGGAATAGTGTTGCTATGAACAGGAAAGTGAGAATGAAAGTCGCTCAGTTGTGACCAACTCTTTGTGACCCCATGGTTAGTCCATGGAATTCTCCAGGCCAGAATACTGGGGTGGGTAGCCTTTCCCTTCTCCAGGAGATCTTTCCAACCCAAAGATCGAACCCAGGTCTCCCACATTGCAGGTGGATTCTTTACCAGCTGAGTCACAAAGGAAGCCCAAGGATACTGGAGTGGGTAGCCTATCCCTTCTCCATTGGATCTTCCCAACCCAGGAATTGAACTGGGGTCTCCTGCACTGCAGGTGGATTCTTTACCAACTGAGCTACCAGGGAAGCCCTGATGAACCTAGGCATGCATATATATTTTTGATCACAGTTTTGTCTGGATGTATGCTCAGGAGTGGGAATGCTGGATCATATGGTAATTCTATTTTTAGTTTTTTAAGGAGCTTCCATAGAGTTTCCCATAGTGGCTGCACCAACTTACATTTCCTCCAAGGGTGTAAGTGGGTTCCCAAGAAAAGAGAATTCTTATAAAAATGTGACAGAAGGACAACAGCACTGAGAATACATATTACCCATTTGCAGTGTGTTCCTCTATGTACTTATATATCTCCAGCTCTAAAGTTGTATGTAGAAGACGACTCATGATTCAATCATGATCACGTTTGGAATTGCACCCTGTGTTTTCATGGTTTTGTACATCCCTACTGCTGTCTGCTTGGTTCTTTCTACAGATATGCGTATGAGAGCTTGGGCACAAGTGGTGAGATTCCCATAGTGGCTGCACCAACTTACATTTCCTCCAAGGGTGTAAGTGGGTTCCCAAGAAAAGAGAATTCTTATAAAAATGTGACAGAAGGACAACAGCACTGAGAATACATATTACCCATTTGCAGTGTGTTCCTCTATGTACTTATATATCTCCAGCTCTAAAGTTGTATGTAGAAGACGACTCATGATTCAATCATGATCACGTTTGGAATTGCACCCTGTGTTTTCATGGTTTTGTACATCCCTACTGCTGTCTGCTTGGTTCTTTCTACAGATATGCGTATGAGAGCTTGGGCACAAGTGGTGAGTGTTATTCTGACTTTCCCAAAGAGATATGCATTTGTTCTCAGATCTGAAAACAAACACAGCCATCAGGAAAGCATCATCTCTGGCTTAGTTTTCGTTCCCTTCTCTGTCCTCACCAAAGTAACACAGGAGGAGGAAGGGAGAGAAAACCTCAGTAATCTTGTTTAACCGGGTGAAACATTGGGAATACGAAGGTGAGTTTCCCCTACATCTTACCTTGTTGCTTGAAAAAGATGTAATGCTTGGACTTCCTTGGTGGTTCAGTGGCTAAGAATCTGCCTGCCAATGCAGGGGACACTGGTTCAATCCCTGGTCCAGGAATATTTCACATGCCACAGAGCAACTAAGCCCCTGCACCACAACTACTCAGCCTGCCTGCCTTGGAGCCCCTTCTCTGCAGCAAGAGAAGCAATTACAGTAAGAAACCTGCACCCTCACAACTAGAGAGAACCTCCCACTTGTCACAACTAAAGAAAGCCTGCATGCAGCAACAAAGACCCAGCACAGCCAAAAATAAATAAATATAATAAACTAATTTTAAAAATTAAAGCTGCCTTCCCCCAAAAGAAAAAAAAGAAAGAAAAAGATGTAATGCTCACTAAAGAACCTCACATGACTGCAGTCTCTATTGAAGTGTCAGCAATTAAATCGAAGCCACAAAGACTTCAATTCTAGCTGTTTTCCTGGCTCTTCCAGGAATTCTCCTGTCAAAATCCCTTCTCAAATTCCTGGAAGACTCCTAAAGAAATGAACATCTGCCTTGTGAGTTTAGTCAACACATTCACATTTGTTGACTATCTATTCCCCCAATTAACTTACAGACTAGCTGGCTGCTCCTTGTGAGTGGAAGAATTGCCTAGAGGAAAGGGGACGCTGAATGGATTGGTTTTGATGTGAACTGCAACTGAGAGAAAGTTCCAGAGAGCCTCAACTTGCTCCTTTGAGAGGTGTGAGCATTTTGTCTTGCTGGGGAGGTTTTGTTTGGGTTATGATGAGAGGGAGCTATGTTTCTAAGCAGCACTTTATTTATTTATTTTTGGCTGTGTGGGATCTTCGTTGCTGCACAGGCTTTTCTCTAGTTGCATGCACAGGCTTCTCATTGCGGTGGTTTCTCTCGTGGCAGAGCACAGGCTCTAGGGAGCACAGGTTTCAGTAGTTGTGGCGAGCAGGCTTAGCTGCTCCGCGGCGTGTGGGATTTTCCTGGATCAGGGATCAAGTCTGTGTCCCCTGCATTGGCAGCTGCGTTCTTTAACACTGAGCCACCAGGGAAGCCCTTGATGTGGACCATTTTTAAAGTCTTTGTTGAATTTGTTCCAATATTGCTTCTGTTTTATGTTTTGATTTTTGGGGCCGCAAGGCATGTGGGATCTTAGTTCCCTGACCAGGGATCGAACCTGCACCCCCTGCACTGGAAGGCAAAGCCTTAACCACTGGACTGCCAGAGAACTCCTTAAGCCACCCTTTACAATGGAAGGGAAGAGGGTGGGTACTTGAAGGCTGCCACCCTGTAACTTCTCACTGGTGATTTCTGGTCTACAACTGACTCTCAAAACATCCACATTTGGTGGCGAAAGAACCTACCACACCTGTTTCTGCATTTAACCAGGTCCAGCCCACTGGTTGTAAAGAGGTCGATCTAGCAAGAGGTCCATCTAGCAAGGGCCATCTACTGCTAAAATTGCACACCCATGATTGATATCTCAACTTTCCAAAAGTGAACTGAGGGGTCCATTGGGTGGGCAGGTCTTGATATCTGGAAAAGGAACAGAAGATCTCTTTCATTCTGATGATGGATCTGGTCACTTACATTTATGCCTCCAGCAGCATTTGAAAAGAATAAGAATGTCTTTCATGAAACAAAAGCTGGGAACCACTTTGTGACCCTTTCTCATATAAATAATTCACTGTTGATTCCAGGGTCACTCCTGAAACTGGTGTGCCAAGTTGCAATACAGGGTGATGCCCAGCAGAAAGTGATAATGGCATGGATATTTATTCCCATTCACCCTTACAGGATCACCTCTTATAAGGAAGAGGTGATCCAGGGTCCTTTCAACTCATCTTGGAATAAATCCTAGATGGATATTTAAAGGAACGGTGTGTACTGTACTCTCTATTTTCCAGATAAAGATGAAGAATCTATCATTTTAGTTTAAAAAGGACTTATTTCTTCTATATTCTGTTTTCATTGGAAGTTAACATCTGCTTGGCTAAAACGCCTCACTCTGAGATGTGGTATCACCATTGAAGTGTCCAGGGGACAAAAGATTGTGATTAAAGGGTCACATGACCCAGGCCTCAGGCTGATAGAGGGATTCCAAGATGGGCATTTGTCATGATCTCAAAAGCAGTCATTATGCATGAGTGCATAATCAATGTAATTGTATGTATTAAAATACAATACAATTTGTCTATGCTTTTTTCATCTTTCAGTATACAAATGGGAATAAATTATGCCTGGCCCTAGCTATTTCTCAACCACCAGACAACACAAACCCCTGCCAATACACAGATCAGAAACATCTTCCTCTCCTGAATGACGCCAAGTCCTAATGCACTTGGGATTTCTCAGACAAGAATACTAGCATGCGTGGCCATTTCCTTCTCCAGGGGATCTTCCTCACCCAGGGGTTGAACCCTAGTCTCCTGCATTGGCAGGCAGATTCTTCACCACTGAGCCACCATGGAAGCCCCTTAAAGCAGAGTAGATGTATATAAAACATGAATCCAATAACCACTGCTTGCTGTCTGCTTACAAGCACTTGGAGGAACGTGCACTGATATGGTAGCATCAGCTCACTACAGGGGTTGAACCCTAGTCTCCTGCATTGGCAGGCAGATTCTTCACCACTGAGCCACCATGGAAGCCCCTTAAAGCAGAATAGATGTATATAAAACATGAATCCAATAACCACTGCTTGCTGTCTGCTTACAAGCACTTGGAGGAATGTGCACTGATATGGTAGCATCAGCTCACTTTGTGACAATACAAAACCAGTCTCAGTTTGTCCCCACTTGTTCAGTTTAAGTGCTAGAAGTCCTAGGTCCCAAGACCCTGCTCAGTCTGAGTTAACTAGGACAGGTAACCACCCTACACAGAATGCTTACAACAGCCTTACCAGCTGGGAGTCAGGACTGTCCCGTTTGACAGATGAGGACTACTGAGGCTTAGAGAGGTTAAATGAATTACTTAAGTGCCCCACCCTCAGTCAGCTAGTGATACAGCTTGGTCTTAATGTCCTTCTACTATAATCTCCCCCAGGCAGGTTTTCTTGAACTACTTGTTTGGAATCTACCTTGCGCATGGATGTTTTAATTTATTTATTATTTTTGCTACACTGGATCTTCGTTGCTGTGTACAGGTATTCCCTAGTTGTGGCAAGTGGGGGCTACACTCTGCTTGCGGGGAACGGGCTTCTAATTGCAGTGGCTCCTCTTGTGGAGCATGGTAGCTCTAGAGTGGACTCAGTAGTTGTAGAGCATGGGCTTAGTTGCCCTGAGATACATGGAATCCTCCCAGACCGAGGTTTGAACCTGTGTGCCTTGCTTTGGCAGATTCTTAGCCACATTCTTAGATCACCAAGGAAGTGGAAGTCCCACATTAAAAAAAAAAAAAAGTGTCCCAGGTGGCTGTAACACATAACTCCCTAAGGCCCATTGCCATAGAGTTAAAAATACAGACTCCAGGTGACCTGCTTCAGATGGCATCCTGGATACGTCCCCAATGGACTGCATAGCATCTCTGTACCTCAGTAGCCCTGTCTGTAAGAAAAGGATCGCTATAGCATTTATCTCATAGGGCTGGTTAGAGAATTCAGTAAGTGGGCAATAAGCAGGCAAGTTTAAGGCTATCAGAGCAGTGCTTGGTAAACAGTAAGTGCCGGGCAAGGGTACCTATTATAAGATAATAATCTTCAAAATGAAAGAAAGTAATGTAGTATACAGATTCAAATCACAGAGGACCTGTATTACTCATTTTCAAACCAAACATTGTTAAAGCTTAAAACATGGTCATGGACTCAAATAGCAGTTGCTCCCTTGGCACTTCGGACTGGACGTTCACGCTGCCTTGAAGAAATTGAAGTCGGTGGCTTATGCTGCTGCTCTCATTAATTTTAATACAGACACGACTACCTTCTCATCCAAACTGTGAAACATAGATTTTCATTTAGTTCCATGGGTTCCTGCAGGACTGAGGCGACACGCTGGAAAATATATCAATTAGGCTTATTTCCCAAGAAGAAATACTGAGCACCTGCAAACAATCCAGGGCAGAAGCCCTGGCTGTGAAGGTGACCTGAGGACTTGCAGAGCTTAATGAGAGATGCTGGGAGGTGCAGAGCATCCCTTTCCTTACAAACACATGTTCTTGCTCAGAGGTGATGCGTGAACTCCAGAAAGGCATCTTACAGGATTAGAGAAGATGGTTTGAGAGAAGTCTGGTAACTTTCCCTCGTTATAAGTTGCACCACACACCCCAGCTCCTTGAAATGGACAATGCATTCCACATCTGTGGTGAACATAATGGGCGCTTTTCTTGTCCTCCTTCGCATGTGATGTCACTTCAGCTGTGTCTGACTCCTTGAGACCCTGTGGACTGTAACCCACAAGGCTCCTCTGTCCATGGAATTCTCCAGGCAAGAATACTTGAGTGGGTTGCCACGCCCTCCTCCAGGGGATCTTCCCAACTCAGGGATAGAACCCATGTTTCTTACACCTCCTGCATTGGCAGGCAGATTCTTTACCACTAGCACCACCTGGGTAACCCCTGATCCTCTCTAAAAGTGAAAGTGTTAGTCATTCAGTTGTGTCCAATTCTTTGAGACTCCATGGACAGTAGTCTCCTTTGTCCATAGACGTCTCCAGGCAAGAATACTGGAGTGGATTGCAATGCCCTTCTCCAGGGATCTTCCCAATCCAGGGGCTGAACTCAGGTCTCCCTCACTGTGGGCAGATTCTTTACCATATGAGCTAGCTGGGAAGCCCTCCTTACTCACAATAAAAATTCACTTCATGCTTTTGGGTCTTTCTGTTTAATTTCCTCCCCAGTGAAAATTTAGACTTAGATTTTTATGAAGGTTTCTTGAGCAGAGTTCACCTTGCTACCTCTTTTAAAACAGGCAGTAGTGGAGAATGTACTGAATTTATTAAAATAATTATGTTTTAAGAGAGACTGGAAAAATCTGGCTATTAAAGATTTTGCTTTCTGTTCTCGTTGCATTTGGATTTTTGAAAAGATATTTTTGTTCTTACTCTTTTGGCTCCCTTCCCCCTGCCCTTGCCAGGGGAGAACTCTGAATGCCAAAGGGTAAGTGGCTTAGACATGGTTGGAGGCTGGGGAATAGAAAGGTTCCAAATTCAGGCATTTCTGGAAACATTTATAGATTATTTCAAAGTGAGGTAGAAACACAAGACCTTTTGATCTCATTTTTCTAGGGTGGGCTTCAGAGAGATAATCTGGTTCTGGTGGTGCCTTGAAAGAGCATCTCTGGATTCCATGCCCCAGCAGGTGGTATAGGGTACAGAGAGGCTTCTCTGAGAAGGTCTCCTCCTACACTGTTGGTAGGAGTGTAAGTTGTGTAAGCCACTGTGGAAAGCAATATGGAAGTTCCTCAAAAATCTAAAACTAGAATTACGATATGATCCACCAATCCTACTCCTGGGTATATTNGATTGGGGGCAGGAGGAGAAGGGGACGACCGAGGATGAGATGGCTGGATGGCATCACGGACTCAGTGGACGTGAGTCTGAGTGAACTCCGGGAGTTGGTGATGGACAGGGAAGCCTGGCATGCTGCAATTCATGGGGTCGCAAAGAGTCGGACACGACTGAGCGACTGAACTGAACTGAGCAAATTTCAATTTTATCAATATAGAATCTCACTGTACTCATTAATGAATTTCTGCTGCTTGCTTAGAACTGGAAGTACAAGAAATGCATCCCCTTCTTCATTTTTCCCCTTGTTTCTCACATCAACTCAGTGGCAGGAGGAGAAAGTGGGAACTTAAAAAGTTAAGGTTTTGGTATTCAACCCAGGCCTCTCCAGGGGACATCCTTTTTTCTCCTTTCATGAGATTTCAGGTTCACAATTGTTGGGACATCAGTTCCTAAAGCCAGCCCTCAAAAAGGATAGCCCCTGAGGAGAGCACATTGACAGTAAATTAGAAACTGACACACGTCTAATCCCTTCTCTCTCCTCCACATGAATTTCAGTGGAGCTGGGCAGTGGGTTGTGCCCATGGAGTGGTGGTGTGAGATGGCAGAAGCAGTATAGGTTGTTTTGGAGGCAACAATTTGGGACCTGACTTTGTACAAGTTGTTAACTTTCATGATATTCAGACTCATTCCTTGAGAGAGCATCTGGCTTGCCACCCTCACAGGAATGTTGTGATTGTCAGTTGGGATCAATGTGCATGGAAGCACTTTGTAAATGACACAGCACTGCACCTATGTCTGCCTTATGATTTTCTCATTGACGTTTGACATTATGTCTTAATTCCTAGGGCTCTCAGCAAATTTTGAAATAGTCTTTTCTCAGTTGAACATTCTACAAAGCTTCCTATAAGATCCCTTGCTTCTTCTTTCAACCAATAGGCTATTTTCCTAACTTGAGAGCTTCCCTTAAAGGCACCAATTTTCTCTTTGGAAAAAAAATAATCTCTTATTTTTCCATATATCCTTCCTGGCTTGTTTCTGGAAACTCCAGGACCCCATAGGAGTCGGGATGGCACAAAAAGGGGACATATGGAGAATGGAAAGTGAAAGGAAACCTTGGGTTGAGATAAGGGTACCAGAAATGTGGAGATACATGCCATTTGCCACGCCTGCTAGGCCAGCCTGTCCCCATTCTGCTCTTGGATGCTCTTTTTACCTCTTGTCTCTTACAGGCACCTGCAGAAGCTCTTTTGATGTGGCTTCTTAGAGCAGTCAGAGCAAGATCCTGCCTTGAGGAGTGTAAGAGAGCAACTGCAGAAGGAGATACTCTGTTGCAGAAGGATCTGGGAGAAGAGCTGTTCTGACTCTATCTCCTCTGGGACTCATGAGTCATCGCTCTCTCTGGCCTCCAACTTCCCACTGGACTGAACTACCTTCTTGGTTTCCTTGTTTTCACCATCAACACTGGGTGCCCAACTTCCATCAGAGTTCCATTTCACGCTGAATCTAACAATATAGAAGGACCTTCTTTCACATCACCTCTCCCCTTTTCCTTCCTACCCCCCAAAACACTCAGATTCTGGACCCTATTTCACAACTAGACCCCTTTGCCTATGCTACCCTAACTCCTCACCTGACCCCACACTTCTGAAGAGACCTTTCCCTCTTTAGCCATCTATATTTCAAAGGCTGACTATATAGCTAAAGCTGCAAGCCCCTTGGAGGAAACCCTTAAGCAGATCAAGGAGAAGAAAAATTTCATCTCCTGCATGCTTACCTGTGAATGAAGAGGGCCAGATGGCCATGTAGTCATCCTCCTAATGTTTTGTTCATTGGTGCAGGCTGGGGAGGGGATCAAACAGGACAAGAATCTATCACCAACTTAAGAGAAGATCCTAAGTACCATAGGAAAACCCTTAGCTAGAGAAAAGCAAAAAGGGAATGCAGAATTGGAGACCTCAAAGAGGACAGCCTCTACACAGGACAGTCTTATAGCAGGGACTTCTAGTAACATGTCATCCTACTACCTACCATAAGGCTGACAAAAGAGTACTTAGAAAACAGGACTAGACATGTGTTCCAGTGGTTTTATCCACTGAATAGAAGACAGATTCATGGCACAAAACCAAGGCACTGTCAACTTCTGTGCAGAGCTCAGATCACTAGAAATCAGAACTGCATCTATGTGCAAATGGGATATTGAAACTCAGAAGAAAAGTCAGCCACTGGCTAGATCCTAAAGAAAAACTGAGATTAGGTACAGAACTAATCAAGGAAAGAAAGTCTGCCTGAGTAACTCAAGGTCCAGGCTGAGTTCAAAGAGATATTTTCCTGTGATTACAAAGATCCCTACATCACTGTGGAAAAAAGGATGAGGAACACAGCCTGACCCCTTCAAGTAGACTCTTACATTGCTAAATGCTCTAAACAATAAGCAAGTTACAGAATCACAAAACTCATGAAAATTGTGAGCTTCCAGAATGAGTTACTGTGAACCTTGTCAGGGAGCCTGGACCAAGGATGCCAGGTCCAACAGACCATTCTCATACCAGCCCCAGAATCTGTCTCTGGGGAGGATATTTCTTCTGGTCAATCATAAAGTCCTCTATTCCCTTTCTGTTGCCTGCAAAATTTCTCTCAAATGTTTCTATACAATCAGAGAAAATTAGCTGGTTCTCTCACTACTGAAGAGATTGTGCTTAGTTTTTCATAGTCTCAAATATATTTATTCTAAAAGGAGAATGGTGTCCTTTGTCTCTTCTGCATTTGTGACATTTAGAGTATCCCAAAAAACTGGAGCTTAGAGAAAAGCAAGCAGTCAGTTTTTCTCTCTGATTGAGAGCTGGCTTAACTTCTTGAAGCCGATGAGAGTTAGGGAGGGCCAGTGATGGTGGCATGGTACCCACTACCATCTCAAGTTGCTCCATTTGCCTCTCTGAAGATACCCTGCTTAATACTTATTATAATACTACCTTTATAAAAAAAATTCAAAAGCTTTGAAAAATGAGAAAACCCATTAATTCCATGCCCAAGAGCTGGACTCAGCTCTCCCCCTGTTCCATCATTATTTTGAACTGTATGCTACCATGGTTGGAATGGCTGGGGTTATACAGGCATCAAAAAGGGCCAACATTTCCTACAGAACCTCCAGGAATAAAAAGCAACAAACTTCACATGCTCCCAAATGGAACTGGAGTTTGGGAGTCCTAAGTTTAGGATGGTAAGGAGGCATTCTCCATGACCATGAATACTTGAGTGGAGAAAAGCTTCCACCTGTACTCCCAGAGCTCCTTACATTCCTGATGTAGGCTACAGATTCCCTGGTGGCTCAGAGGTTAAAGAATCTGCCCTCAATGGAGACCTGGGTTTAATCTCCGGGTCAGGAAGATGACCTGGAGAAGGGAATGGCTACCCACTCCAGTATTTTTGCCTGGAGAATTCCATGGACAGAGGAGCCTGACAGGCTACAGTCCATGGGATCACAAAGAGTCAGACATGACTGAACGATTAAGCACATACACACACAGGTTGGGAAAATAAGCATTGCTCTCCACTTGAGATCTTTTTTTTTTAAATAACTTTTTATTGCCCAGTATATATTTTTTTTCCTTGTGTTATATTTTGTCTGTTTTATTTGTTTTTGTTTTCTTTTTTCATAACTATAAATTCAAGCTTAGGGAACCTTGCCTTTGTCTTGAAAAACAAAACAACAAAGCTTTCATATCATTTGCAACCTGGTCTCATTTGAAGAGACAGGTAGTTATCCTGTAAGAGTAAGATTTATACCACGAATGGTGCAGGTCTAGGTCTGGTGGTACTGAGAGAAGACAATGGCATTCTTGACAAAATTACAATCTGCTGGTGGCGTTTGCAGAAAAGAAGCCCTTGCAAATTTCTAAATGACAGTAAACTCTTATTAGGAAATTCTAAAGTGTTTTAGAGGCCAAAAAGGGAATGGGGGTATTAGTAAAATGCCTCAACAGAGTTGGAATAAAATACTGGATTTGACAGTTACTGGAACTTGGACACGTAAAAAGAGGGTGGAGGTTGGGTCATGCTTACAATGGTCTCAAGTTCAAATAAACTACTGTGACAAGATACCACTTCACAAGTCACACGCTGGCCCAGGGACTCTTCTCCTCCCTTAGTAGGTGCTGGCAGAAGGTGTGCTCAGTCATTTTCCAATGTAGATGCCTAGCCCCAACGCCAAAACATGGAAGAGGAAGAGAGATGAACCTTGAGAAACTCTGCGGAGAAGATCCCCCCTTTCTTCATGGCTCCACTTTTCCTCATGCTTAAGGAAATGGAATGCTTACAGTGCCTGAAGTGGAACTCCTTGGGTGGAATGTTTTCAAGTCTACTGGACCAGTCGGACACTCAGTCTACACTTTTCTTCAGAGCATCCACTTCTTTCTCTCCTGCAATTTCTTCTTCTGACTGAGAGCTATGGTCCTTGCTGGTGTGCATTTCCACATCAAACATGATCTGCCCATCTTCTTGTGGGGAAGGGCTGTTACAATGAGAACTGCCTCTTCAACTGCTCTGTCCGGATTCATGCTGTGCGTCCAAAAGAATCTTCTCCATGTCCTCATTGTGTGAATGGAGGATGAGGAGGGTACGTGCTCTAGCCCCCAATTCTTCCCATTGCCATTATCATTGCCACTGCTGCTGTTCATGGGGAGCTCCACCCAGGAACTGTTGAGGCCGGCAGGCAGTGGCAGAGACTGTTCGCCTTCCTCACAGTTACTGTTGTTGTTGTGCGGGGGCGGCGGCTGTTCTAAGTGAGATGACATTGTCTGGCGGCTGGAAGAGCTGCGGCTCCGCAGCAAGGACCGTCCTTAAGTGATCTTAAATTGTACAGTGGACCACAAATTACCCTTTCCTCTCTCCATGCAACAGGCTCCGGAGCAGCAGGAAACACAGAACCTCTAGCTGTTTTTTAGTGAGGGGAAGATCAGAGGAAAGTAGAGGGTTCAGTTCAGTTCAGTTCAGTCACTCAGTCGTGTCCAACTCTGCGACCCCATGAATTGCAGCACACCAGGCTTCCCTGTCCATCAACATCTCCTGGAGTTCACTCTAACTCACGTCCACTGAGTCCGTGATGCCATCCAGCCATCTCATCCTCTGTCATCCCCTTCTCTTCCTGCCCCCAATCCCTCCCAGCATCAGGGTCTTTTTCAATGAGTCAACTCTTCTCATGAGGTGGCCAAAGTATTGGAGTTTCAGCTCTAGCATCATAAACCATAGCCTTGACTAGACAGACCTTTGTTGGCAAAGTAATGTCTGCTTTTAAATATGCTGTCTAGGTTGGTCATAACTTTCCTTCCAAGGAGTAAGCGTCTTTTAATTTCATGGCTGCAATCACCATCTGCAGTGATTTTGGAGCCCCCCAAAATAAAGTCAGCCACTGTTTCCACTGTTTCCTCATCTATTTCCCATGAAGTGATGGGACCAGATGCCATGATCTTCGTTTTCTGAATGTTGAGCTTCAAGCCAACTTTTTCACTCTCCTCTTTCACTATCAACAAGAGGCTTTTTAGTTCCTGTTCACTTTCTGCCATAAGGGTGGTGTCATCTGCATATCTGAGGTTATTGATATTTCTCCTGGTCATCTTGATTCCACCTTGTGCTTCTTCCAGCCCAGTGTTTCTCATGATGTACTCAGAGGTTAAAGCGTCTGCCTGGAATGCAGGAGACCCAGGTTCGATCCCTGGGTTGGGAAGATTCCCTGGAGAAGGAAATGGCAACCCATTGCAGTACTCTTGCCTGGAGAATCCTGTGATGGGAGAAGCCTGATAGGCTACAGTCCATTGGGTTGCAAAGAGTCGGACACGACTGAGCGACTTCACTTTCACTTTCACTCTGCATCTAAGATAAATAAGCAGGGTGACAATACAGCCTTGACGTACTCTTTTTCCTATTTGGAACAAGTCTGTTCCATGTCCAGTTCCAACTGTTCCTTCCTGACCTGCATATAGGTTTCTCAAGAGGCAGGTCAGGTGGTCTGGTATTCCCTTCTCTTTCAGAATTTTCCACAGTTTCTTGAGATGTTTTCTGGAATTCTCTTGCTTTTTCTGGCAGATGTTGGCAATTTGATCTCTGGTTCCTCTGACTTTTCTAAAACCAGGTGAACATCATATTGCTGAAGCCTAGCTTGGAGAATTTTAAGCATTATTTTACTAGCATGTGAGATGGGTGCAATTGTGCGGTAGTTTGAGCATTTTTTGGCGTTGCCTTTCTTTGGGATTGGAGTGAAAACTGACCTTTTCCAGTCCAGTTTTCCAAATTTGCTGGTATATTGAGTGCAGCACTTTCACAGCATCATCTTTCAGGATTTGGAATAGCTCAAGTGGAATTCCATCACCTCCACTAGCTTTGTTCATAGTGATGCTTTCTAAGGCCCACTTGACTTCACATTCCAGGATGTCTGGCTCTAGGTGAGTGATCACACCATCATGATTATCTGGGTCGTGAAGATCTTTTTTGTACAGTTCTTCTGTGTATTCTTGCCACCTCTTCTTAATATCTTCTGCTTCTGTTAGGTCCATTCCTTTCTGCCCTTTATCGAGCCCATCTTTGCATGAAATGTTCCCTTTATATCTCTAATTTTCTTGAAGAGATCTCTAGTCTTTCCCGTTCTGTTGTTTTCCTCTATTTCTTTTCAGTAGGCTTTCTTATCTCTTCTTATTATTCTTTGGAACTCTGCGTTCAGATGCTTATATCTTTTCTTTTCTCCTTTGTTTTTCACTTCTCTTCTTTTCACAGATATTTTTAAGGCCTCCCCAGACAGACATTTTGCTTTTTTGCATTTCTTTTCCATGGGGATGGTCTTGACCCCTGTCTCCTGTACAATGTCATGAACCTCCATCCATAGTTCATCAGGCACTCTATCTATCAGATCTAGTCCCTTAAATCTATTTCTCACTTCCACTGTATAATCATAAGGTATTTGATTTAGGTCATACCTGAATGGTATAGTGATTTTCCCTACTTTCTTCAATTTAAGTCTGAATTTGGCAATAAGGAGTTCATGATCTGAGCCACATCCAGCTCCTGGTCTTGTTTTTGCTGGCTGTATAGAGCTTCTCCATCTTTAGCTCCAAAGAATATAATCAGTCTGATTTCAGTGTTGACCATCTGGTGATGTCCATGTGTAGAGTATTCTCTTGTGTTGTTGGAAAAGGGTGTTTGCTATGACCAGTGCGTTCTCTTGGCAAAAACTCTATTAATCTTTGCTGTGCTTCATTCTGTATTCCAAGGCCAAAATTCACAGCTATTTGTAAGGCCTCCCCAGACAGCCATTTTGCTTTTTTGAATTTCTTTTCCATGGGGATGGTCTTGATCCAGGTCTCCTGTACAATATCACAAACCTCTGTCCATAGTTCATCAGGCACTCTATCAGATCTACTCTCTTAAATCTATTTCTCACTTTCACTGTGTAATCATAAGGGATTTTCAAGACAATCCCTTGTGAAAAGAAGAGAGGCGAAAAGCAAAGGAGGAAAGGAAAGATATAAGCATCTGAACGCAGAGTTCCAAAGAATAGCAAGAAGAGATAGGAAAGCCTTCTTCAGTGATCAATGCAAAGAAATAGAGGAAAAGAACAGAATGGGAAAGACTAGAGATCTCTTCAAGATAATTAGAGATACCAAGGGAACATTTCATGCAAAGATGGGCTCGATAAAGGACAGAAATGGTCTGGACCTAACAGAAGCAGAAGATATTAAGAAGAGGTGGCAAGAATACACAGAACTGTACAAAAAAGATCTTCACGACCCAGATAATCATGATGGTGTGATCACTCACCTAGAGCCAGACATCCTGCAATGTGAAGTCAAGTGGGCCTTAAAAAACATCACTATGAACAAAGCTAGTGTAGGTGATGGAATTCCAGTTGAGCTATTTCAAATGCTGAAAGATGATGCTGTGAAAGTGCTGCACTCNCAGAACTGTACAAAAAAGATCTTCACGACCCAGATAATCATGATGGTGTGATCACTCACCTAGAACCAGACATCCTGGAATGTGAAGTCAAGTGGGCCTTAGAAAGCATCACTACGAACAAAGCTAGTGGAGGTGATGGAATTCCAGTTGAGCTGTTTCAAATCCTGAAAGATGATGCTGTGAAAGTGCTGCACTCAATGTGCCAGCAAATTTGGAAAACTCAGCAGTGGCCACTGGAAAAGGTCAATTTTCATTCCAATCTCAAAGAAAGGCAATGCCAAAGAATGCTCAAACTACCACACAATTGCACTCATCTCACACGCTGCTGCTAAGTCACTTCAGTCGTGTCTGACTCTGTGCAACCCCATAGACGGCAGCCCGCCAGGCTCCCTCATCCCTGGACTTCTCCAGGCAAGAACACTGGAGTGGGTTGCCATTTCCTTCTCCAATGCATGAAGGTGAAAAGTGAAAGTGAAGTCGCTCAGTCGTATCCAACTCTTAGCGACCCTATGGACTGCAGCCTACCAGGCTCCTCCATCCATAGGATTTTCTAGGCAAGAGTACTGGAGTGGGGTGCCATTTCCTTCTCCATCTCACATGGTAGTAATGCTCAAAACTCTCCAAGCCAGGCTTCAGTAATATGTGAATCATGAACCTCCAGATATTCAAGCTGGTTTTAGAAAAGGCAGAGGAACCAGAGATCAAATTGCCAACATCCACTGGATCATGAATGCTCAAACTACCGCACAATTGCACTCATGTCACACGCTAGCAAAGTAATGCTCAAAATTCTCCAAGCCAGGCTTCAGAAATACGTGAACCATGAACTTCCAGATGTTCAAGCTGGTTTTGAACCAGAGATCAAATTGCCAACATCCACTAGATCGTGGAAAAAAGAAGGGAGTTCCAGAAAAACATCTATTTCTGCTTTATTGACTATGCCAAAGCATTTGACTGTGTGGATCACAATAAGCATATACTACATTTGTTTAAAAAAAAAGGAATTTATATAAAAGAGAATACACTGTCATTGTTATTCTTAATAAGTGTCATGATATTGGCAGATATTACATGTTTTATGCCAAGCTACACAAGAGCAGAGCAGTTGATGTCTGCAGAAGTCTTTCTTCTGCAGAAGAGTTGAAGTGGTAAACTGGGCTCAGCCTCTGTGCCAACTCTCCCTATAGTTTATTTTTGTTTTAGGCAATGTGAGAAAAAGGATTTGGAGAGCAAAATTTTGGGTCAGAATATCATGACTGACTATTCATGTCCAGTTATGGATACAAGAGGGGAAAACATGTTGGGCTTACCACATATGTTACTGACCCAGATTTACAATGTCATGCAAAAACAATAGTAACTAAACATCTTTACTGATGGTGTAAAAGTAAGTTTAAGTCACTCTATCTGACAATCTCTAGGTTCACCCATATCTCTGCAAATGGCACAATTTTGTTCCTTTTATGGCTGAATAATATTCCATTGTACACATGTGCCATATTTTCTTTATCTAAGCCTCTGTAGACACACATTTAGGTTGTTTCCATGTCCTGACTATTGTAAATAGTGCTGCAATGAACATTGGGGTGCATGTATCTTTTAGAATTATGATTTTCTCCAGGTATATGCCCAGAAGTGGGATTGCTGGATCATATGGTAGCTCTGTTTTTAGTTTTGGGGAAACCTTCACACTGTTCTCCATAGTGGCTGCACCAATCCACTTTCCCACCAATGGTGTAAGAGGATTCCCTTTTATTCCTCACCCTCTCTAGCATTTACTGTTTGTAGATCTTTTGATGATGACCATTCTAACCAGTGTGCAGTGATAGATACCTCATTGTGTGATATGGAATGAAGAATCAAGAAGAGAAAAATAAATACTAATATTACCATGCTGCTGCTGCTGCTAAGTCGCTTCAGTCGTGTCTGACTCTGTGCGACCCCATAGATGGCAACCCACCAGGCTCCCCCGTCCCTGGGATTCTCCAGGCAAGAACACTATAGTGGATTGCCATTTCCTTCTCCAATGCATGAAAGTGAAAAGTGAAAGTGAAGTCGCTCAGTCATGTCTTACTCTTTGCGACCTCATGGACTGCAGCCTACCAGGCTCCTCCGTCCATGGGATTTTCCAGGCAAGAGTAGTGGAGTGGGTTGCCATTGCCTTCTCCAGTATTAACGTATATATGTGGAATCTAGGAAATAGTATAGATGAACCTATTTGCAAAGCAGAAATAGAGACACAGATGTAAGAAGAAAGTATATGGACGCCAAGGGTGGAAGAGGAACTGGGATGAACTGGGAGATTGGGATTGACATATTTATGCCGCTGCTGCTGCTGCTAAATCACTTCAGTCGTGTCCGACTCTTCACGACCCCATGGATGGCAGCCCACCAGGCTCCTCCATCCATGGGATTTTCCAGGCAAGAGTACTGGAGTGGGGTGTCATTGCCTTCTCTGAATTAATGCTCCATTAGTGTCCTAAATGGGAAGGAGATTCAAAAAAAGAGGCTCTCTCTCTATATATAGCTGATTCGCTTTATTGTACAGTAAAAACTAACACAACATTGTAATTTTTTACAGTAAACCTAAATTATTTTTGCTTCACAGAAAACCTCTGTGTTAACAGAATAAATACAAAGTCACTAATGAGACCCTTATTCTATCAAAATTGTCACCACCCCAAGTCTAACATCTGATATCTAAACCATCACCAGACATCAGAGTTGCTACCACCCAGAGAAGGAAGAAATGAATAACGCATCTCTTATTATATTATCTCTGTATAAATAACACTAAAGTCAACATGAAAAATACAACTATCTATGTATTCATATATGCAAATCATGTTTCCAAAAAATAAATTGGGAAATTAAACTCATCAGCTCAACCCTCAGCTAAAAATGCATGATTAATCCTTACTTTGTTTTCCTTTAAGCAATGTGCAGACTATCAAAAATTTGAATGTGATAGGCTACTAAGTGAATTGCTTAAGGAAAGCAGTACTTTTAATTTCTCATGTTTTGTCACTTTTGCATGGCAGATAAGCAACTTAGTTACCTAATTACACGTGATTTTACATAGACTAATTTATTTTCTCCCATCTAAACGATGCTTTACCAACCTTCCAAACTGCCTCTTTTTTTATAGAATTGTTGATTTATAATTCACATATAATAACTCATATATATCTAAAGTGTACAACTTGAAATTTTTTGACATATATTTATACCCATCAAACATTATCACAATCAAGAAAAATAAACATGTCCATGATTCCCCAAAGCTTCCTTATGTCCCTTTGTACTTCTTTTCTCTTGCTTCTGGCAACCAACGAGTGGTTTTCTCTCACTATAGCTTTGTTTATATTTGCATACTTTTATATAAATGGAACCTGGCAGTATGCAGTCATTTTTGTCTGCTTTCTTTCACTAAGCATATTAGTTTGGATATCCATTCATGTGGTTTCGTGTAGCAATTTTTTATTCCTTTTTACTGTGGAGTGGAAGTCCATTGTATGGACGGATATACTGCAGTTTATCTGTTGACCTATTGATAGACATTTGAGATGTTTCCAGTTTTCAGCTGTTGCAAATAAATCTTCTATAAGCAATCACACAAAATGTGCTGTAGAATCATGTGCGTTCATTTCCCTTGGGTAAATACTTCGAAGCATGATGATTAAGTCATAGGAAAGTGTATGCTGCTGCTGCTAAGTCACTTCAATCGTGTCCGACTCTGTGCGACCCCATAGACGGCAGCCCATCAGGGTCCCCCGTCCCTTGGATTCTCCAGGCAAGAACACTGGAGTGGGTTGCCATTTCTTTCTCCAATACATGAAAGTGAAAAGTGAAAGTGAAGTCCTCAGTCGTGTCCAACTCTGTGCGACCCCATGGACTGCAGCCTACCAGCCTCCTCCATCCATGGATTTTCCAGGCAAGAGTACTGGAGGGGGTTGCCAGTGTATACTTAACTTTTAAGAAACTGCCAAACTGTTTCCAAAACAGCCCAAAGAGAGTATATTTTTATATCACCACTAGGAACATATGAAATTTCCAGTTGCTCTGTGTGTGTGTGTGTGCTCAGCTGTTCAATTGTGTCTGACTCTTTGTGACCCTATAGACCAAAGCCAGCCAAGATCTTCTGTCCAGGGGATCCCCAGACAGGAATACTGGGGTGGGTTGCTATTTCCTTCTCCAGGGGATCTTCCCTGACCCAAGGATTGAACTCTGCATCTCCTGCTTTGGCAGGCAGATTCTTTACCACTGAGCCACCAGGGAAACCCTCCAGTTGCTCTGCAGCCTCACAAATAATTTGCAGTCAATCTTTCTAAAAAATATTTATTTACTTGTGCCCAGTCTTAGTAGTGCAATGTGGGATTTTCCATGTTTGTTGTGGCACACAGATCTTTAGTTGGGGCAAGTGGAATCTTAGTTGGAGCATGTGGGATCTAGTTCCCTGACCAGGGATTGAACTGTATCCCCCACATTGGGAGAGTCTTAGCCATGGGACTACAAGGGAAATTCCTGCCATCAATCTTTTAAATTTTGATTATTGTCATAGAAGTGCTGTGTATCTCATTGTGGTTTTAATTTGAATTTCCTTTGTGGATAATGATGTTTAGCATCATTACAAGTTTTTATTTCGCATCTTTGTAATTTTTTTGTTAGACTATATGACTTTATATTACTTGGGAGGAGTTTTCATATATTCTAAATCCAAATCCTTTGTCATTTTCTCCTCTCTCAATGATCACTGTCCTGAACCGTCTGATGCCCAATGTCCAAAACTCCTGTTTCTTGTATATATTTTCCTCATTTATTTAAGTTGTCTAAACAAGGAAGGCCAATTCAGACCCTGTTATTTCATCTTGGCTAGAAACAGAAGTTCTTTTTAATCTAATATTAACAATAAAAATAAAATTAATCTCAATGAAACTTTAAATCTATTTTTAAAAATAAATTTCCTCTTACAAAGAAGATAAAATCAAAGCAGATTCTAGAAATCACCTGGCCTGGGACCCCCCATATTCACTAAAGTGCATATATAGTTTGTGTAGCAAATTGTTATCATATTTACTCACAGTTAACTTTTCTGGCAATCAATCCAACCCTGAATATCATCAATAGATGAAAGTCAACTCATTTATATCAGGGAAGGCATCTGGAGATCAACTTGAGGTTTAAGTTTCCCCAAATTAGTTTCACATCAATTGCATTCTCTCCTTCAGGAAAGTGATTTTCTCATACAGGATTATAAGCATGCACAGTCTCATTTATAAGTGCACATGTTGTATGCAACTGAGGTTATCTGTGTGCATAAATGTAAAACATGTGCGTGGCCCATTCACCATATTGACTTTTCCAGCATTCCCCATTCAGTCATCCCATCTTATGCTTTCATATAGACAGAGATATTGACAAGGATTTTATAACATGCCACATCACATAACCAATTTGTAGCTAGTCTATCTCCCTTACGAAATACGCCAAGCAGGTTGTTCACAATTGATCCATTTTTCCTCTTAAAGCTTTGTTCAAGGCTGGTGGAATTTCTGAAACTCTAAAATGGAGTGTCAATTACAGAAAGAAACGCAGAAATTTCAAAGTATTGATCAATCTCTATTTGAGGCATTTGAATTTCTGAAATATTTTTAGTGATCATATTTAATGGTAGATGCTAATCAAGATGCTAATCAATTTTTATTTTTCAAGTTTAGTAGAAAAAAGATCAGAAAATATTACCGCAGAGAAGTCACAGCCTTCATTTTTTTTCTTCCAGATGAGTAGTTCTGGGTTCTGTGTGTGTTTCTCTTCTTTATCATAATAATACTGACTTGTCTTAAACTTTCAAAGAAAATACTGTAACTGCCAACACTATTGATAATAACTTTACTCCCAAGAATTTGATCAATAAAAATTTGGGGAAAGATTACTCCTATCCAAATTTGTATTTACTTTTTATTCTCAAGGGCAGTATAAGTTCATTTTGAATACTTTTCTTCCCCAAATCAGATCTTATTTTTATAACATGGATTTGCAAAGAGAAAGAAAAGAAGAAAATCAGAGGAAAGAGAATTAATGAAGGAAATTAGCATGAGCTATCAAAAATTAATATCTGATAGGCTTTATTTTACACTGGATCTTTATTTACATTAGCTATTTTAATCTTAATTAATATTTCTGTATGGTACTACTAAGATTATCAGACTTTTAGAGATCATTATAAAATCAGCTATCACTTATTAAATATCTACTATGTTCCATGGACAATTTAACAGACGTTATCTCAAGCTTGAAAGTAACAGATGTGGTTGATCCTATGATTAGACTTATTTTCATGGGTTCAGCATTTTCCTGCTGATGAAATGCAGGGCTGGGGCTGACCCCAAAGCCCTGGCTGGTACCCAACCACATGGCATGCCTCTGCTAAGAGACTGTCTTGCTTCTCATATATTCAATGCTTACAGAAATTAGCTTCAATAATATTATCTTGGCATCAAGACTGAGCCCAGGAATCAACTCTGCCAAGCCCAGAACAACTGAGATGATTATTTTAATGAAAACAACCAAAATGGGGAGACTTTCTGCCAATTACCAGGATGTATTACCTCTTTGAAGTCATTAGGATTGTGGTATGGGGATTATGATAGCCAAGTTGATCACTGGAGTCACTGAACTGCCCAGACATGGATGAGAATTTGATATTTGATAGTGAGTCAGCCATGACACTTCACTAGTAAACAGTAACAATTTAATAAAGGTTGGCTTTCTTTCTATGAACTTAGAGTTTTATCATTTTCCATACACCAACTACAGTTTGTGTCCCCTACATACATACAAACAAGTTCCATTCCGAGACAGTGTGAGTCCAATTTGTTCGTAAATCCAACAAAGTTAGCCTAGGGACCGAGGTAACACAGTCGGCTATGCAGTACTGCATTGTAATAGGTTTATCAATTTTTCACACAAATAATACATAAAAAAAAAAAACAAAAAATAAAGAAAGCATTTTTAATCTTACAGCATGTACCTTGAACGGTACTAACTGCATCACGGCTGCTTTTTCTCTTGCTTCTGGACACCCTGGGCTTGAAATAAAGACACTGTAGTACCGTATTCTATACAGTACTTGCACACGAAAGAGTACACAAAAGCATAACCACTTATAGAGGGAGCACACACGTGACGGCATACACCAGGCATGTGAACTAACCTTACGTGATTGGACATGTGAACCCACGTTTGCATCTTTGAAACTTTGCAACTTGAAGGTTCATAGGTGGGGGACTTGCTGTCTAATGAGAAAGACTCCCTGAAGAGCTGAATGCTCTGAATCTCGATTATGAAGGAATGCTGTCAAAGACCATGAATGTGAGCTAGGGGTAAAACTTCAAAAACTGCGGAGGAATGAAACAGTGTCTACAGGCGTCCACAACAAAGAAGGGGAAAGGGTGGTATACCTGGAGTTTTAAGGCTGGAGTATTTTAGGAGGGATGGGAGCATTGTTCTGGAAGAATCACTGAGGAGAGGCAAGACATACATCACCTTGTCTACAAACTGATGAGTGGATAGATGCGGGAGCTAGTCAGTCATGACCTTAAGGCTTCAGAGAAAACCATGTCCTTGGGGAGAAGGATTCCCCTGAGAAAAGTCTATGTCACACAAGAGAAGGGATTATCTCAGAAAGGAATGTACGAATGGGGTTTCCCGGGTCAACGCAGATTACAAAACACACTCAACAAAGTGTGGAAAAATCAATGATCTGAAAACAGTGTGAGGGAGTAATCCTTTTTATCTATAAAATAGGTAACAAGGGTGAGCTCCTATCAGAAAATCAAATCCTTCAGTGTATTAAAAGTTATTCCTTGGAACCGAAGGTGAATTCTCTCAGAGATGCAAGAATGTAACAACTTCAGTCAAATCTATTGATGTAAAAATACAGGAAGAGGAGAAAAAGGGTAAAATCATGTCACCAGATTCGCAGTTTGTTTGTTTCAATTCTATACATTCCCTCAAAAAAAAAAAAAAAAAAAAAAAAAAAAACGCAAAATAAAACATAAACGAGTCATATATCCTCAATGAGCTAGAAATAATATCAATTTCTTCACTCTGATTAGAGTATCTGTCAGAAATCTAGAAAAAAAAACCTTAGGCAATTTCCTCTGTCACTAATCATATTCCACATTTTGCAAGCATACCTAAACAATGCAGTAAGCAAACAAAGCAAAACAAGAGAGGCTTGGAGAATACAGAAGGATAAATATTGGAAAACCCAAGAAAAACTGTCAGTCATTGCAGATGAGAAATTAATGACATGGAAAATCTAGTAAAACCCTCTAAACACCACGGGGCTCTCTCCTTGTCTCCCCCTCCGCCTCCTCACCCTCTTTCTGTCTCCTCTGGGCTCTGCTGTACCTAGTTCCTCACTTGTGTCTGAGTCTCTGCATCCCCATGGGCTGTAGCCCGCCAGGCTCCTCTGTCTATAGGGATTCTCCAGGCACAAATACTGGAGTGGGTTGCCATTCCCTTCTCCAGGGGATCTTCTCAATCCAGGGATCCAACCAGGGTCTCTTGCATTGCAGACAGATTCTTTACTGTCTGAGCCTCCAGGGAAGCCCAAGTTTGTGTAGGGGTAGTAAATGAATGCCTGAAATTGATTTTGAAAATAGAGTCTAAGTGGTGAGTTTTCAGGTGTTATCAGTAAGTTTCTTTCCTCTTTGAAAGAGTTGATAATAAAATCATAATAAAATGTTCATCAAGAGGATGCCCAGCCACCCTCTGTCCCCAGTACTGCTTTCATCCATATGTACCATGTTCCCACTGGCTTCTAGACTCTTCCCTTCCACTTCCACCACTCCCTCTATCTAGTAGGACATCTCTAGCTTCACTTTCACATCTCCCAGGCTCCTGTCTGAACTGTCATCCTCCCGTTTCTCCAAATGCTCCCAGAGTCTCCTATGTTTCTCCATGCTCTCAGCCTCTTCCTGGAACACAAGTCTTGACTCTCAGCTCCTCCCTTTGTTTCATTTCCATCATTGATCCACACTCTTCCACCCATTGGACTGAGACTAGTTTAAAATCTCCAACAGGACACTGCTGGGTGCCTGCATGTCATGGGAACAGAAAACATCAGGACAGCTGTGAAAGGTTCTTTAAGGAATTCCATTTGAGAAGGAGAGCTGCAGAGCAGAAACAGTGTCTACAAAGACCTTCCAAGAGGGTGTTTCTGAGTAGCCATGAGGGCATTGCTATTGCTGATGTTTTTGTTGTTGAATTCCATATGCAAACGGGGGACCAGAGCTGAATTGCTCAGGGCAATAAAAGTTGTTGTTCAGTTGTTCAGTCGTGACCAACTCTTTGTGACCCTATGGACTGCAGCATGCCAGGCCTCCCTGTCCTTCACCATCTCCCAGAGCTTGCTCAAACTTTATGTCCATTGAGTCGGTGATACCATCCAACTATCTTATCTGTCATCCCCTTCTCCTCCTGCCTTCAATCTTTCCCAGCATCAGGGTCTTTTTTAATAAGTCAGTGCTTCACATCAGGTGGCCCAAGTATTAGAGTTTCAGCCTCAGCATTAGTCCCTCCAATGAATATTCAGGGCTGATTTCCTTCAGAATGGACTGGTTGGATCTCCTTGCAGTCCAAGGGACTCTCAAGAGTCTTCTCCAACACCACAGTTCAAAAGCATCAATTCTTCAGCCCTCAGGTTTCTTTTTAGTCCAACTCTTACATCCATACATGATTACTGGAAAAACAATAGCTTTGACTAGATGGACCTTTGTCAGCAAAGTAATATCTCTGCTTTTTAATACACTGTCTAGGTTTGTCATAGCTTTTCTTCCAAGGAGCAAGCATCTTTTAGTTTCATGGCTGCAGCCACCATCTGCAGTGATTTTGGAGCCCAAAATAATAAAGTCTGTAACTCTTTCCATTGTTTCTGCAGCTATTTGCCATGAAGTGATGGGACCAGATATCATGATCTTTGTTTTTTGAGTGTTAAGTTTTAAGTCAGCCTTTTCATTCTCCTTTTTCACCTTCATCAAGAGGCTCTTTAGTTCCTCTTCACTTTCTGCATAAGGGTGGTGTCATCTGCATATCTGCGGTTATTGGTATTTCTCCTTGCAGTCTTGATTCCTGCTTGTGTTTCATCCAGCCCAGCATTTCTCATGATGTACTCTTGAGTATAAGTTAAATAAGGAGAGTGACAATATACAACCTTGACATACTCCTGTCCCAATTCTGAACTATAAAAGTAAAAAGAGAGAAATGGCTGTCTTTTATCCACTCTTCCACCTACAGATTTACTCTGCCTTTCCTCTAAGTATTTGTCAATTTCTTTTTAAAAAAATATTGACTTCAAGCATTTTCAAATTGTCGAGAATGTTTGCTATCTTAGCACCTATCATGTAATACAGAAAATCATTTCCTTCCACAGAAAGTTCCAGACGAGGAAGGATCATGTAGCCGTCCAAAGATTTGGTCCAAAGGAACTGGACTGAAAGAATTTAGAGAAATTTCTGGAGCTCATTTTTGTCCCAAAGACAGTGTCTCTATAAAGAGCATAATAATATTTTCCTCTCTAGAACTGTGTTGGGACTCTGTAAAACTGGGGCTTTATTTGCTTTTCTAAGTTTACATAACTCCCAGAGAGTAGAGCCTCAAAGCTTTTCTGATATTAAATAGATTAAAAGATGCCGTGCCAAATTTGAAAACTGTCACTAGAGTAAGAGTTTTAATTATGTATAAACTAAACAAAAAGGAAAACTGCCTCCTCCCCCCGCCTTTCCAATAAGTCTCGACATTATGCAAAATCTCTCATATACAGAACTGTTATAAAAGTTCCAAATTAAAAATGGTCTCGTTTTCTAGGTAAACTCCGAGAGTTGGTGATGGACAGGGAAGCCTGGTGTGCTGCGGTTCATGGGGTCGCAAAGAGTCGGACACGACTGAGCGACTGAACTGAACTGAGTTTTCTAGGATCCTGGTCTAAACATTAAGGCCATAAAATTCTCCCTCTGTGGAGAATGGTATCCTTTGGCCAGCTGCCAACAGCAGCCTGTGTCACTGGCCTCTGGTCTTTTTCTTTTTTGTGTACAGTTTCCGGACACATGTGGTTGTTAAAAGGTTGTGTGGACCGCTCACAAGCCTGCTTGGTTTCAGATCCATCCTCACCCTTCTGCTCTTCCCCACATCACAGGGAACTGCATTTCCCAGACTATCTTGTTTCTGCCCAGATGTGTCCAGCACAGACCCTGGCAGAAGACGCGAGGGTGGAAGTCTGAAATCAGATGTTTTCCCTTGTCCTCTCTCGTCTGCTCGGCAGCATCTCAGATAGTTACTGAGCATCTCTTGTGGATTCATTTCTCACTCCCTCCTTACTCCCTCAGCCCCGCCATCCTGCTATGAAACTGAATTTCATAGCATAGCATAAGACCCAGGCTTCTAGCTGTAATGATATTATCGCCTCCCTCAGCCTCTCTTCTGTCAGTTGTTAATCTCTGGGAAGACTTTAAGGTCTTCCATCACCCCTGTAATGAGTTCCCTGAATTAAATTCCCTCCGTTTGCAATACCTGTGCTTTCTGCTTTTGTGACTGACACACCATAACAAGATAAATTTACCACTGCAAACATTCATTGAACATCTATTGTTTTCCCACACTGAGAAAATTCCCCATTGCCTTTCTCTTACTGGGCATCCTCAGTGCAGGCTGTGTTTCTTAGATGAATCCCCAGCCCCCACCCAGTCCCAAGGCACTTAGCTTCCCTCCTTGCCTGGGTCTCTTCACACTGCAGGTGAATATCCGACCGCTGGCCCCAAGCTGTGAGGATGCAGTTACTTCCCTGCATGGGCACCTGTCTGCTGTGATGCCAGGTGGACTGTTCTAACAGGGCATTGCCCCCTGCAAGTATTTTCAAAAGTGGCTTTGGTGCCAGGCTCTGTGCCCCTACAACTTCCAGAGCAAACTTTCAGAATTTTATCTCTCACTTGAGCTAAGAGGCAAAAAATGTTCTTTCCAGCTCAAGGCAGGTTGCCCTGGAGGCTAGAGTTTCTGTAACATCATCTTTGGCTTGAGGGTTTCCCACTGATCTTTATGAATGTTCCAAACTTCCTGGAATTTATATGCTTCCACTCACTCTTCCTCCCTTCCTGCAACAACCCCCCCTCACCCCACAAACGACTGGATTTGCAGATTTGAAGGCTTTTCCCATCTTCCCTGGCTTCCTGCCAGTTGTTCCTCAAGTGTTTTCCCTAATCAGTCCCTGATAGTTGCATACCCTAGGGACCTTTCCCAATCTTCCCAAACTCTCTTTCTACACTTGGAGATAACTGCTTTTTCAAATCTGATCGATCATTCTTAGTGGCTTTTTTAATTTAAGGGTTAGGGGTGAATGCAGCATGAGAGTTTAAACATACCATGTACAACTCAGAGAATGTCCACAAAGAGGAAATATCCCACTTTGACTTAGAGTACCTGATCTAATGGCACCATTATTTCATAAGAAATGACTTGATCTATTTCATTCTATTTTACATTACTTAGTCTAATAAACCCCATGCCACCAGCAGTACTGACACATTGGACAGATTTCATATATAATTTGTCAGTATTAAATTGGTAATGCATTTATTCTAAGTTTGGAAGCAGGCCTAGTAGGTACTTTTGTGTTGCTTTCTTGCAAATAATCCATCGTTTATAATTATCATTGATTTCAGATATGACAAGGTATTTAATTTTATCAAATGGCAAGGTTTGCCAAACACATAAAAGTGAATTTGCCTCTAATTACTCGTTTTAATAATCCTAACTTCATTTACTGTTCCCCAGTGACAGAACGTTGCCAGAAACACTTTTACTATGATAAAAGAATTAAAGATATTATAGAGAAATGAGCAGAGTTCAGAGGAATCACTAAAGGCATACTGGAGTCACAGAAAGCTGCAAGTGGAATTTACATTTCTTATTTCAGCCAAAAATAATAAGCTTGATTTCAGGCAGCTTGAGCCGCATGCAATAACAACATTTTGGTGGACATTTAAAATTCATTTCATATCCAGGAAAAGGAATTTGGAACCTTGAGTATTTGGTTATTATGGTTGAAGTTTTTTGGTGCATCTTTGGGGTTCATGGGTTGAAATACTTCCTCAAACCCATCTGCAGGAAGAGATGTACTAACTCGTTATCCCACTAGGGGGCGCTGCACTTCTTTGAAGTTTCCTGTAAATATCTTTCAAGTATTTGGCTGTCCGAACTCAGAAGAAAACATTCTCTTATTTCTCAGCGAACATTTGCAGCATTTTTGGAGAAATATCATTCTTCAGTAACCGAAAGACAGAAAATGTTTTCTGTCGGCAATATTTGAATCCAACAACTCCAAACTTTTAAAAATGCTTTTTATATTTAAAAACAACTGGATATTTAACCATAATATTTAGAAAATAATATCCTTTTTAAAAACAAAAATGCAACACCAGCATTTAATAGTTAATTTTTCAAGCGTTGCTTCTTGAACTATACTCAATGTGTATTTCAGTTTGCAGCCTGCTGTATTCATTCATCTGTTTCCATGTGGTCATTGTTGCCATGACAGAAATTAAAATGGGTTCACAGTATGCAATGGTCTCAAGTTGACAGATAACACAGGATTCAGTGCAAAAATATGGGCTGGGCGTCTGGGCGGGCGGGGGAGTGGGTCTTTGTCAATGGCTTTCCTTTAAAAAAAAGGAAATCATTACAAGAAAAAAAAATCAGTAAAAGAAAAAATCACTAGCAGTCAATAAAGAAGATGGGTGAAAAATGAACTACAGATAAATAAATGGCTCTTAAGTAAAAAAAAAAAAAAAGAAATTGAGGGACTATTAGAAAAGAGAATTTGTACAGAGAAGAGAAACAAAGGAGGAAACTCCCCATGCATCAGGATGACCTGAGTCCTTGGGCAGGGACTCAGCTGGTGTTTCTCTATCTGACCACCACAAAGACTGGGCACCTCCACCTCCACCAGCTGCAGAAACTTGGTGTCCTGAGGTCAGGGCTGTGGACCAGAGCATGGAGGTCCAGTTGCCAACCAATACCTTTCATTCTTACTAAATCGTAATTGCTGTCATCTGATAGGCTTCTGCTTTTTAAAAATATTTCACTGGAGTATGGTGGTGGTGGTGTATTCACTAAGTTCCATCTGACCCTTGCAACCCCATGGACTGTATCTGACAGGTTCCTCTGTCCTTGAGATTTCTCAGGCAAGCATACTGGAGTGGGCTGCCATTTCCTTCTCCATTATTGGAGTATACATTATTTACAATGTTGTGTTAGTTTCAGATGTGTAGCAAAGTGATTAGTTACACATTTACACATGCCTACTCCTTTTTTTTTTCTTTTATATTTTTTTCCCCATATAGGCCATTACATCGTATTGAGCAGCATTTCCTATGCTATACAGCAGGTTCTTATTAGTTATCTACCGATAAGCTTCTGTTTTATTTCATGGAGCATAACAATAAATTGCAAGTCAGTCGTATTGGCAGATTAGCTGTTTTCCTCTTTGCAACTAACACTGTGAGGTTGGAGTATGTTTACATAATGATAGGTAATGTGGATATTTAAACAGCAAATAAGCCCAGAGAAGCCAGATTCCTTTGTCTTGTTTCACCCTGATGGTTGATAAGAGTCTTGTTATGAAAATAATGCTGATCCCCAGGGGGGCTCTGTGCTTTGAGCTAAGGGTAGACAAAGGTACAGTAACTCCCCTATATACAAACCTTCAAGTTGTGAACTTTCAAAGATGTGATTGTGCATCTGGTTCCAGCGAGGAGCCAGAACCTGAGCCATCAGCAGCAGGTGTGAGTGATATGACAGCTTGCCCTTCATCTCCTGGTGCTGGTGATCTACCATCTCCCACCTCCTCTCCCTCTTCCGGTCAGTAACTCTTCTTGCCTTGTCCTCGATTCCAGCCCCTGGGTGCCAGTTGCTCTACTGTAATTTTTCAAGGTCCTGTACTGTAAGATTAAAAATGGTTTCTTTATTTTTTGTTTGTTTTTCATGTCGTATTTATATGAAAAGTGTTATAAACCTATTACAGTACAGTGCTATATAACCAGTTGTGTTAGCCGGGTACCTGGGCTAACTTTGGTGGCCTTACAAACAAACTTACGAATGCGCTCTTGGAATAGAACTCCTTTGTATGTAGGGCACTTACCGTAATGCATGGGGAGTTTCCTCCTTTGTTTCTCTTCTCTGTACAAATTCTCTTTTCTAATAGTCCCTCAATTTCTTTTTTTTTTTGACTTAAGAGCCATTTATTTATCTGTAGTTCATTTTTCACCCATCTTCTTTATTGACTGCTAGTGATTTTTTCTTTTACTGATTTTTTTT
>SJXQ01004282.1:0-68304 GCA_006408695.1 Aepyceros melampus | reverse complement strand
CATCTTTTCATGTGTTTGTTAGCCATTCGTATGTCTTCTTTGGAGAAATGTCTATTTAGTTCTTTGGCCCATTTTTTGATTGGGTCATTTATTTTTCTGGAGTTGAGCTGCATAAGCTGCTTGTATATTTTTGAGATTAGTTGTTTGTCAGTTGCTTCATTTGCTATTATTTTCTCCCATTCAGAAGGCTGTCTTTTCACCTTGCTTATAGTTTCCTTTGTTGTGCAGAAGCTTTTAATTTTAATTAGATCCCATTTGTTTATTTTTGCTTTTATTTCCAGTATTCTGGGAGGTGGATCATAGAGGATCCTGCTGTGATTTATGTCAGAGAGTGTTTTGCCTATGTTCTCCTCTAAGAGTTTTATAGTTTCTTGTCTTACGTTTAGATCTTTAATCCATTTTGAGTTTATTTTTGTGTATGGTGTTAGAAAGTGATCTAATTTCATTCTTTTACAAGTGGTTGACCAGTTTTCCCAGCACCATTTCTTATGTTGGAAATAACAGTGGGTGTTGTCAATGAAACTTTTGTGATGCTGACACTCATCCATGCCTGTGAACCAGCGAGATGCTCCTTTAGAACAAGAACGAAATAGCTGAATGTCATTCTATTCTGTTCCATGGATAAGATTATTCATTTTCTAGATGTTTCCTGGAGTGGAATCTTTTTCAAGGTTTTAGCCTTTGGAGCAGCCAAACACATGCCTCATCCAACATACCCTGCTTCCTTCCAACTCTGTGAATCCCCTGGAGCCACCCCACATAAAGGAAAACCCCAGTCAATATTACACACTTAATTTTTAAAAGTTTTAATAAATATAACTCTTGAGCACCAGATAGCAGCCTGGAATTTGGCTTGTTAGCCTAGGGGAAAATTTCCATTAAAATCCTCAAGAACTTTTCTCCACAGTTATTGTTTACCATGACTATCTACTTTTATTTTAAAAAGCAATTATAATAATAACAAAAATACTATAATCAGAAGCACAATCAGCTGCTTTATGTGGATGCTTTGTATATTCAGACTGGATATGGATTGTGAACATCTCAGTGAAGGAGAAAAAGATTAAATAATTTTAGCTTTTTTATTTTTTCCCCTTTTTTTAAGAAATTGAAGTATGGTTGATATACACTGTGTTCATTTCTGTGGTACAGCAAAGTGATTCAGCTATACATATGTATATATACATATATATATATGCATTCTTTTTTCTATTCTATTCCATTATATTTCATCATAGGATATTTGAATATAGTTCCCTGTGCTATCCAGTAGGACCTTGTCATTTATCTAGCCTATATATAAAAGTTCCCTCTGCTAGCCCAGCCTCCCACTCCGTCCCTCCCCCAACCCCTCCCCCTTGGTCACCACCAATCTGTTATCTGTGTCCCTGAGTCTGTTTCTGTTTCACAGATAGGTTCATTTCTGTCATATTTTAGATGCCAAATATAAGTGATATCATACAGTATTTGCCTTTCTCAAGAAGAAGCAACTTTGTAACCTAAAAAGGAAACTCTTGGGTGACTATGTGTTTTTTAAGCTTTATAAAAATAGTAACCCTCGTTCTTTACACATACATTTATCTAGCCTATATATAAAAGTTCCCTCTGCTAGCCCAGCCTCCCACTCCGTCCCTCCCCCAACCCCTCCCCCTTGGCCACCACCAATCTGTTATCTGTGTCCCTGAGTCTGTTTCTGTTTCACAGATAGGTTCATTTCTGTCATATTTTAGATGCCAAATATAAGTGATATCATACAGTATTTGCCTTTCTCAAGAAGAAGCAACTTTGTAACCTAAAAAGGAAACTCTTGGGTGACATGTGTTTTTTAAGCTTTATAAAAATAGTAACCCTCGTTCTTTACACATATACAGAGAGGATAGTTTAGTATTCCTTAGGTGGAGGAAAGTCTAATGATCAATTTATCCATCTATCTACACACATACAAATATGTATTTATATTTATTTACCCAGCCAACAGGTACTGGCTATTTACTAGGAGCTGTGGAGAAGACAGATGAGCTTTGGGAAAAAAGTCAGCTCTGACTTCAGTAATAGAGCTCCCTTTCATGGATACAACACTTTAATATTTCAAGCCATGTTTACAATGAATTATTACTATTCACTATTTCTACTTTTATCTATTAAATAATTGTGCTCCAGCTTTCCTGTAAGTTTCTCAAGGCTGGGATGATTAATTCTGCTTATTTATTTTTGATTGCACTGGGTCCCCATTGCTGTGCTTGGGCTTTCCCTAGTCGTGGAGATCGGGAGCTACTCTCTAGCTGTGATGTTTGGGCTTCTCGCTGCGGAGGCTTCTCTTGCTGCAAAGCGTGAGCTCTAGGCATGGAGGCTTACTAGCTGTGGCCCATGGGGTCAGTTGACCCGCAGCATGTGGGATCTTCCTGGACCAGAGGCTGAAACCGTGTCCCCTGCCTTCACAGGCGGATTCTTAACCACAGGACCACCAGAGAAGTCCAGGGCTGGGATCACTAACTCCATTTCCAAGTGCGGTCACACAGCTAGAAGTGGCTGAGGCTGGACCATACTTCTGAAATCCCAGGTTCTCTGCCTCCTCCCCACTGACCATGCTGCATCCTGTCCTTTATTCAGCCCAAGCAGACGTCATATGCACAGACAGCACCGCATGATCCTAAAATCAGACCATAACGGCATCAGGGAAGTCATAGCCATCAAAGAAATTCAACAATAAAATATCACCATTAAATACTAACTTTATCTTCTTTGTCTCTTACCTTTAATAAAAACCGTTATTTTCCTTTCCAATCTTTCAAAGTCTACAGTTTTGACATATCTGAAATTCCCTATATTGGCCCAATACTTTATGTTTTATTTAATATTTCTTTTTATTTATTTATTTATTTGGTTGTCCTGGGTCTTAATTGTGGCATGTGGGATCTAGTTCCTCGACCACAAGTCGAACCTGGGTTCTCTGCTTTCAGAGCAAGGAGTCTTAGCCACTGGACCGCCAGGGAACTCCGTTGGCCCAGTAAAATCATTTCCTTGCTTTGCCTGCACTCTCTTCCCAGACATGTCCCGCATAATCACAGCCTCTCCTGCCTGATATTCTCTTAAGTGTATGTACAGCATCTGCATAATCAGCCCTTTGGACTTCATGTTTTTCTTCATTCTCTGAGTTGTCAATCTACGGTGAATGAGCTGCACAGAGGAGATATTTTAAAAACACCCTCTCCTCACTGTCTTCTGTCACCTTTAATCTCAAAGAAAAATAAATCAAACATGAAGCTGATGCATCATCTAAACTGCCATGTAAAATCATGCCTCAGGTATTTAAAAAACGCCAGTTTGGGAAACTAGAATTTATAATGTGGTAATATTAATAGCCTGGTTTTCCTACGAAGGGTTTTATATTTTCAAATGTCTCAGGTGAATATCTTAGAGGATATAAATAACATTGTAGGCTTTAGGAGAACCAAGTAGTCAGAAATACTTATGACTAGAACTTGCTTTCAGATAAAAGCTAATCAAATGTTCCCAGTACATTTTCAAAGGTAAAGACTTTGGGATGGGTCAGGGGTCCTTTGGTCATTTTGAGGAGATGTCTGAAAATTGCACAATTAAACTCAAGAAAATAAATCCTTAAAATTTCATCAGGCAAAGCTATTTGAAAAAGATCTTTCTTTTTAGCTATGGCCATCACCATTCTGTAAAGTTTTTGCCTTGCAAGTTGCTGCTGCTAAGTCGCTTCAGTCGTGTCCAAGTCTGTGCGACCCCATAGATGGTAACCCACCAGGCTCCCCCATCTCTGGGATTCTCCAGGCAAGAACACTGGAGTGGGTTGCCATTTCCTTCTCGAATGCATGAAAGTGAAAAGTGAAAGTAAGTCGCTCAGTCATATCTTACTCTTTGTGACCCCATGGACTGCAGCCCACCAGGCTCCTCTGTCCGTGTGATTTTCCAAGCAAGAGTACTGGAGTGGGGCGCCATTGCTTTGCAAGTTACCTGGGTCTATTTTCTGTAATACATCTTGCCATATCAAAGAGCAAGCATTCAATACATTGAAAGAAGTGAGCAAAATGATCTGCTAACTTCCTCCTCTTATTGTGAGTCCTTTTGTGAGTCCTTTATTTCTGGAAGAAATGATGCCTAGGGAACAGGAAAAAGAACCCTAGCATTTGTCTCTTAAATACACCACAGCCTTCACACCTGTGTCAGCCGGCTGACCATTGAAAGGACCTGTTCATTTCAAGAGGTGAATGCATGCCAACAGCTGCAGGGGAGGCTGAGTACACTCTTAGAATTTTTGGAAAAGACAGGTAACCAAGCATGCACTATAAATCCAAGTACGTGAGAAGCCACCTGGTGAGGAGACACGCAGGCAAGCCTTCTCAGCATCGTGTCCACAGCAAAGCCTGAGTGACATGCGTGATGAAGATTTCCCTAGGGTTAATCCACATGGACCCATCTAGAGGAAGACTTGTCTAGGAGAGGGGGCTGGAGAATTTCCCCAATGAATGGATACACATTGCTGAGCAAACAACACGGATGTCTCTGACGTGCGGTGCTGTATTCACAAATGATTAGCACCAACCATTAGGAGGGTGTTTGTTTTTAAGGTTTTATTTGAAGTATAGTCCTTTACAATGGTGTGTTAGTTTCTGCTGTACGACAATGTGAATCAGCTGTAGGTTTACGTATATCCCTTCCCTCTTGAGCCTCCCTCCCAAGCCCCCAGCCCCCCCAGGTCATCACAGAGCCCCGAGCTGAGCTCGCTGTGCTGCCCAGCAGCTCCCCACCAGCTGTCTGTTTCACGCATGGCAGTGTATGTATGTCACTGCTTTGATCCACCCAACCCATCCCCCACTATGTCACAAGTTCATCCCCCATGGCAGTGTCTCTATTCTGCCTTGGAAACGGGTTCATCCATACCATTTTTCTAGATTAGGAGGGTGTTTTTAAAGCTTCTTAGCAGACATCATAGACCCACAGAGTCTGTTCACGTGCTTTAGGAAAACTGAAGTCCTTTGGATAGTATGAAAGATTTCTTCCTACTTTACCCTGATGGCAACAACTTCACTGTCTCATGAAACAAACACTGAAGGAGCCTTTGCTGTAGCACATCCATGTGCTAGGCAGAGGCTGATCACGACAAACAAGTGTCCCTTCTTTCAAGCCTAAAAGAAGAGGTGATCTGTTTTCTTAGGTAAGAAACAGGCTTGATAGCAGGAGACCCACCTGAGGAGCAGGCTGAGAGCAGGGAACATTGGTAGCAGCACAACAGAATAAGTGGGTAAAAGAGTCTTTTTTTTAAACAGGTTTTTTTTAGAGCTACTCAACTTCCCCGGAGAAGGCAATGGCACCCCACTCCAGTACTCTTGCCTGGAAACTCCCATGGATGGAGGAGCCTGGTAGGCTTCAGTCCATGGGGTCGCTAAGTCGGACCTGACTGAGCGACTTCACTTTCACCTTTCACTTTCATGCATTGGAGAAGGCAATGGCACCCCACTCCAGTGTTCTTGCCTGGAGAACCCCAGGGACGGGGAGCCTGGTGGGCTGCTGTCTATGGGGTCGCACAGAGTCAGACATGACTGAAGTGACTTAGCAACTCAACTTCCCTGGTGGTCCAGTGGTTAAGAATCCAGCTGCCAATGCAGGGGACATGGGTTCGATCCCTGGTCTGGGTGGATTCCACATGCCACTGAGCACCCAAGCCCACGAGCTGCAACTACTGATGCCCATGTGCCTAGAGCCTGTCCACTGCAACAAAGAGTAGTCCCGGCTCCCAGCAAATGGAGAAAGCCCACATGCAGCAACAAAGGCCCAGTGCAACCCAAAGTAAACAAATAAACAACAAAAAAGGAAAGACTGTATTAAAAAAATAAAACCTGTCCATACGAAGTCATATAAAAAGGGACAAATAGATTTGAAAGTGGCACCATAGACCAGCACTGTGCGTACAAAAAAATAAAAATAAGTAAATATATAAAATAGTTGATGTTTCCCATGATATTTCACGGGCTTCCCTGATGGCTCAGCAGTTACAGAAGCTGCCTGCAGTGCAGGAGACATGGGAGACTCGAGTTTAATCTCTGGGTTGGGAAGATCCCCTGAAGAAGGGAATAGCAACCTACTCTAGGATTCTTGCCTGGAGAATCCTATGGACAGAGGAGCCTGGCTGGTTAGTCCATAGGGTCCCAAAGAGTTGACTATAGCTTGAGCACACACACACACATGACATTTCACACACACACACACACACATACATATAGGCATTTCTTCATTGAGCTCTGCTTCAGATACCAAAAACACAGAGCTTCCTTTGGGAGAATACCTTGCAAAACAGCTGAAATAAAGTTGTGATGCTGAAAGAGAATATAACACAAGTATAGATAAGTGAAGCGATCACCCATTTCAACAGTGACAAAGTCCCATCCTTTTCTTATGTCATCCAACAATCCTTTTGACTGTTCAGCTGCCATAGCATTCTACAGATAGCTGTAGTATGTTGTTGTATTGATTTTTGGTTTGTTTGCTTTATTTCGAACCCAAAAGCGACTTTCTTCCTCATCCAACTTGGTCCATGGCTGTGGTCTGCAAAAACATTCAGGTGGACTCAGCAGCACATTGGGAGCCTGGTTGGAAACTGAGAAATGAGGAGCAGTGTGGGAGCAAATAGAGTCACTAAAGAGGGAAGGCTATTTAGGTCCTGAGGGTGGGATTGAGGAAACACAGCTCTGATTTCAGCTCACACTCAAACTAGAGTTTTGGGGAGATGAAAGCCAGAGTTCTGGCTGTGGAATCAATGGGACCTATCTCGTCTCCATGGCGATCAGCTTTAGCTTTGCTGCCACTGTCTCCTCAGCCTCCCTTTCTTGGAACTAGAGGAAGACATGTTTGGAAGGGTTCTCAGATGTCATGATTTAGCATCCGATAGCATTTCAAAGCATTTAATAAATAGAAAACACTGTCCAGAAAGAGCAGGGATTCTTTCTAGAAACAGATTCTCAGGACTATCCTGATGGTCCAGCGACTAAGACTCCACCAGACCTCCTGATGCAGGGGCCTGGGTTCCATCCCTGGCAGGGGAATTAGATCCCACATGCCGCAACTAAGAATTCACAGGCTGCAACCAAAGATCCTGTATGTCAAAACTGAGACCTGGTGAAGCCAATTAAATTAATAATTTTTAAAGCACATATTTTGAAAAAAATGAAGGAACAGATTCCCAATGGAAGAGAAAAAGAACTTTATTAAAAGTCCAGAACAGAGACATCCCAGGCAGAACTTCAAAGAACTACATATCGCTTTGAAAGTGAAAATGAAAGTGTGAGTCGCTCAGCTGTGTCCAACTCTGTGACCCCATGGACTGAAGCCCACCAGTCTCCTCTGTCCTTGAGATTTCCCAGGCAAGAATATTGGAATGGATTGCCATTCTCTTCTCCAGGGGATCTTCCCAACCCAGGGATCGAAACTAAGTCTCCTGCATTGCAGGCAGATTCTGTACGATCTGAGCCACCAGGAAAGCCCCAAGTATTGCTATAAAAATGTTCTTTTTTTTTTTTTTTTGTATGTGAAGTTTAGAATAAAAATTTCAGCCAGCCCAGGATGGATTAAGTACCAAAACTGAGATTCAGAAAAGAGTTTTGGAATGATAAGGCCTAGGTGTCTACAGTGTAATGAAATATCCACCACTACACGTTTTAAAATACCATCTAATTTTCCGTAGCACATTTCTTGCTGCTTCTAAAAACCAGAAAAGTGAGCAGGATTGGAGTTGGTGTCTATGATACTCTTAAAATATGTACCATATGAATAGTGTAAATTTCATCCAAACAACCAGATGGTTGGTTTAATTTACCCATTCTAGTGTGGGGATGCTTGCAAATACCCAGATGTTTGACATCACCGACACGGATAATGCTGGCGGACCCTGCAATCTGAGGATTGCTCATCACATATTTGGCCCCTGCACCCAGACTGATGACAATTAGTCTGTCTGTATGATTTTATTAGCCCCTCTTAGTCATCTGGTGGGCTTCCCTGGTGGCTTAGTGCAGGAGGTGCGGGCTCAATCCCCGGGTTGAGAAGATCCTGTTGGAGAAGAAAATGGCAACCCACTCCAGTATTAATGCCTGGGAAATCCCATGGACAGAGGAGCCTGGTAAGCTACAGTCCATGGCGTTGCAAAGAGTTGGACATGACTTAGCAACTGAACAGCAACAGTCATCTGGTACTTCTTTTGACTCTAGATCCACAATCACTGAAAAATGAAAATAAAGCTTTGCCTTTCTAGCTAGTACAAAAGGTAGTTCTCAGAAAAAATGATGTTAAGGTTACGCCATTAGAGAAAGGGTAAGGTGGATGGAGTGAAATACTGTGTGGCTTCAGGAAAATCAAATACTGAATATAAAATTCAAGATGCCTAGTCTCCAAGCCACAGAGTAGATTATCTACATCTAAGGGTAAAATTTCCTTGCTTTGGCTCATTTTTTTTTCTCTATGACTTTTAATCTTTTATAAAAGATGTTAACAACTAAAGTGTATATTCTGAAAAGACAACAAGCAAGCATTTTTCTAATGTTGTTCTTAAATGTGTAAACAGAAAGAATATTATCTGTTAGGTATAATTCACTTAGCATTCAGCTTTCAAATTATATTAAAAAATCTACCATCTTGCAGGGAATGTATTATTTTACATGAACTGAGAAATGGCTAATAGGAATATAGTAGTAAATAGTAATAGAAGTAGTAAGACGTTTAAAAAAAAAGGCCAAGGAAATTACAATACACAAGAGCCATTTGAAATGTCAAGATAAAAGGTTAGTTTTTTATCTTATATATAGAATGGATAAACAAAATCCTTCTGAATAACACAGGAAACTGTATTCAATATCTTGTGATAAACCATAATGGAAAATAATATAAAAAAGAATATATCTATATCTAATGTATATGTATAACTGAATAACTTTGCTGTACAGCAGAAATTAGATGATACTGTAAATCAATTATGTTTATTTCAATAAAAATTTTTAATGTAGTATTTTGTATTCCAAACCACATATTCAGCGCTTTTTTCTATTTTCATGCTGAGCTGATTCTGTATGGAAAATGTACATTTTACTCATTTTTCCCAGTGTGGTTCAGCAATCATCACAAGGTGTTAGCATGATAAGATCCAGTAATTAATTATCATTAGATTGGTCTAGTGTGTGCCAAGTCACTTCAGTCATGTCCAACTCTTTGCAACCCTATGAACCATAGCCCGCCAGGCTCCTCTGTCCATGGGAGTCTCCAGGTAAGAACAGTGGAGTGAGTGGCCGTGCTCTCCTCCAGGGGATCCTTCCTACCTAGGGATCGAACTCACATCTCTAATGCTTCCTGCATCGGTAGGTGGGTTCTTTACCACTAGCGCCACCTGGGAAGCCAGATTGGTCTAGAATCCTCTTCAACCAATGCAAATTCAAAAACAGACATGAACATTTTTAACATGCTCTGATCTTTGCTGCTGTCGCAAAGGATCACAGCAAACAAAGTTATGGGGACACCTTAAGATGTAGTTTATTTGCAGACTGAAAGGCAGAGGAGCCATTTCTGCAGCAAGTCTAAGCACATAGAGAACAGAACAGGTCCCTATTTTCTTTCTTGGTCTTTTTAAAACACGTTTTCATCATTTTTCAGGAAAACCTTGGCTTTCATGCAAACTGTGTACAACTTGGGGATAAAGTGATTTTGTCATCACGAATAAAAACTGTTGACTTTTTATGTGTTTGTGTTCCTTAATAGAAAGGACTAAAAGTGAGAGAATTTAGCACTCAGGACTCATTGAGAGACCAACAATAAGTTCAAGGGATTGAAAATAACCCTGAAATGAACTGAATAATAGCCACATTTGGAATTTCATACTCAATTAGAACGTTGCCTATGGAAATTAAATTATTCAGGTTATTTTCATCCCTGAATTCAGAAAGCCCATGTTTGGTAAAGATGACAATATGAATACAAGGAGTTGTTGTACTTGTTCCTCAAATGCCATTAAAATATCAGTTTTGTTTTTAAGATATCAATGCACAGGGACAAAAAGAAGATAGAGGAGAAAACAGGAATGCAACTTAGGAGGGTGTTGAACACTGAAATGGAGAGTGATGACTGAATCACATGCCAGCAGGTGTAAACTATGGCACAATACAGTGTAGTTTCGTCTACAAATGCACCCCCTCCTTCCCACTCCCAAACTGGTGGTACCAGGTGCCTCTGCAAATGGGAGATACAGGTAGGATGGTGAGACATTTGATTCCCAGGTAAGAGCACACTAAAAATTGTCTGGACATGGCCAACAAGCCCATGAGTAGATGCTCAACACCGCTAATTAGTAAAGAAATGCAAATCAAAACTAAAATGATGTATCGTCTCATAGCAGTTAGAATGATCATCATTAAAGAGTCTACAAACAGTGAATGCAGGTGAGGATATAAAGAAAAGTCCTACACTGTTGGTGGGATGCAGACTGGAACCGACACTGTATACATACACTGTATATACTGTGCAGCCACTGTATATACTGAAACAGTGTAGAGCTTTCTCAGAAATCTGAACATAGAGTTGCCATATGATCCAGAAATCCCATTCCTGGGCATAAATTCAGACAAAACTACAATCCAAAAAGATGCATGCACCCCAATGTTCATAGCAGTATTATTCACAGTAGCCAAGATATGGAAGCAACTTAAATGTCCATCAACAGATGGGTAGATATAAAAGGTATGATACATATATACAAAGGAATACTACTCAGCCATAAAGAAGAATGAAATAATGTCATTTGCAGCAACATGGATTCAACTACAGATTATCAACTAAGTGAAGTCAGTTGGAAAGAGAAAGACAAACACTATGTGATATCACTTGTAAGTGGAATCGAGAATATGGCAAAAATGAATCTGTCTATAAAACAGAACCAGATTCAGGCACATCGAGAACAGACTGGTCGTTGCCAGGGTAGGAAGGGGTTTGGGGGAGGACAGAGCGGGGACGTGGGGTTAGCAGATGTAAGCTTTTATATATAGAATGGATAAACAACAAGGTCCTAGTGTTTAGCACAGAGAACTATAGTCAATATCCTGGGCTGAACCATCATGGAAGAGAATATTTAAAAAAGAATGTATATATAGATGTATAACTGAATCCGCTTGCTGAATAGCAGAAAGAACGCAACACTGTAAGTCAACTAAGAAAGAGTGAAGGTGTTAGTTGCTCAGTTGTGTCCAACTCTTTGTGATCCTATGGACTGTAGCCCACCAGGCTCCCCTGTCCATGAGATTCTCCAGGCAAGAATACTGGGGTGGAGTGCCATTTCTTTCTCCAGAGGGATCTTCCTGACCCAGGAAGCGAACCCATATCTTGCATACAGCAGGCAGATTCTTTACCATCTGAGCCATGAGATAGGTGTTAACTCAAAATACTCCAATATAAAATAAAAATTAAAAAATAAAATTAAGAAAAAGCTTCTTTAAGGCTGATAATCTCCAGAGATCATGATGAAGGTCTAACTTAGTGGTTTTCAGAGTGGCCCCAGAACAACAGGAATCACTGGGGAACTGCGTAGAAACACAAGTCCTCAGGTCCAACTCCTGACCTTGAGAAACTGTGGGCATGTGACACCTGATGGAAGTTTAGCAAGACAATTCCTATGTGATCATGTTTAGGACTCTCCACTGTGGAAGGTGTGGACTTTTGAAAGAGAGAAAGAAACAGAAATGGGTGTGGGAAGGAGAAAGAACTAAGATGGGGCATTTCCCTGGTTCGATGGTTAAGAATCCGCCTTGCAATGCAGGGGGATGGATTCTATCCCTGGTTGGGAAGCTAAGATTCCACATGCCCCAGGACAGCTATGCTTGAGTACCATAACTACCAAGATCAGGCATCACAACTAGAGTCTATTGCTGCAATGAAAGTTCACATGATGCAGCAAAGATTCCACCTGCCACAGCCAAGTCCTGATCCAGTCAATGTTTTGTTTTTTTTTAAAAAGTAAATAAATAATTTTTTAATTATTCCAGATTTTTGGAAAAGAGTAGTCTCAGATGTTGACTGTTCATGCTCCTTCAGGAATTAAGGAATCCTTTGGGGGAGTGTGGGCTTCCCTGGTGGCTCAGAGGTTAAAGCGTCTGCCTCCAATGCGGGAGACCCGGGTTCGATCCCTGAGTTGGGAAGATTCCCCTGGAGAAGGAAATGGCAATCCACTCCAGTATTCTTGCCTGGAGAATCCCATGGACAGGGGAGCCTAGTACATCACAGTCCACGGGGTCGCAAAGAGTCGGACACGACTGAGCGACTTCACCTTCACCTTGGGGGAGTGTTGGTAATAAGTAAATTACCGTCAGGAAGACCACAAACAATCAAGCCCGACAGAGTGGAATTTCAACATCTGAAATAACAGCCATACAATGGAAAGCTTCCCAACCAGTAAGGAAGAGGAAAATAAAAGAGACAATCATGGATAGAAAAGGGGAAAAGGGAAGAATTGAAAAGAAGATGTAAGCAACATGCAATGTGTATCATCTTAACAGTGGACAGCAAAAAAACCATTCCAGGATTCTCCAAATTCCGGCCATCACAATTTGTCTTAATCACAACCTCCATGTATGAATATGTCAATGATGTGTAGTATGAACTAGGAAAAACAAAAGTTACAGAATTTGATAAAAACAGAACCTTTAAAACCACTTATGGTTAGCAACAGGGAAAGGTGGGGGGAATAAACTGGGAGATTGGAATTGACATATATACACAGATAACTAATAAGGAACTGATTTATGGCACAGGGAATGATACTCAATAGTCTGTAATGACTTATATATATATAAAGTAATTTTTAAAAGGATGAATTAGATAGTTCTGTACTTATCTGGAGTGTTGTTCATCATATGTTAAAATATGAACCAAACATATTAAATAGTAACAGCAATTTCATTTACGTGAAAGCAAAAACTTCATATGGAAAAAATTATCAAGAAGAGTGTATACCAAGTAGTTAATAATGATTACCACTCTAGAGTAAAAGTAAAAAGGGATTTCACTTGAACACATACACACACACACCCCTGCCAAAATTTCTATAAAAACCTGATAAACCCTCTTTCAAGAGAATGCACCAAACTCATTTTATTATCAGTCCTATTATATATTCAAATGTTTGCATATTCAATAAACTTCTTGTTAGAGAAAATGTTTCCTTTGCATTTTATGGGTAATTTGTTTTACTCTCTGTGAAGCTGTAAAGAGCAAATCCTCAGTTGCATTAGCACAGAATGTGTGAATACAAAGGAAATACAAAATGTTTCTCTCCTACAATCTCCAGCCCTTAATAACTGACACTTTCTCCAAATTGAAACTGTCAGTTCAACGGTTCTCTAACCACTTACTACCTCTCATGCACCAAGAAGAATTTTTTAAACTTTTTATTTTATGTTGAGGTATAGCCAATTAACAAAGCTGTGATAGTTTGAGGGGAACAGAGGAGGGACTCAGCCATACACATACATGTATCCATTCTCCCCTAAACTCTCCTCCCATCCCAGTTGCCTCATAACTTTGAGCAGAGTCCCTGTGCTATACAGTGGGTCCATGTTGGTTATCCGTTTTAAATATAGCAGTGTGTACACGTTGATCCCAGACTCACCAATTATCACTGGAATTTGAAACTCCATATAAATGTTGTTCATCCGGATGGTAATAACATTTTCTAAGATGCAATCAAATACAGTCTAAAAATGCCGTGTAGAGTGGATTGGCTTTAACCTCCTACTTCCACACTGTGTGTTATGAGCAGAAAAGTGGCATTTTGGACTCATTTTAGTGGATATCCAGGTTGAACAGGTTTTGGATTTTGACGAGGGGGGTATCTTTCTTGGCTCCATCACTTAGTTCCTCTGAGACCTTGAGGAATTCACTTCTCTCTAAGCCTGAATTTTCTCATCTACAAAATGACAATAATAGGAATATCTTATTCCAGAAGGCTGCCATGAGGTGGTGTCCATGAGATGAAACATATAAGCATGAGGTAGAGAACTGTATCATAATGTATCAAATGGTTAGTCACAGTAGTTTTGTCATTATTGCAGGAAAAAATGGTTTTCAGATATCTATGTGCATTGAAACCGTTCCATGTGTGTGTATCCGCATGAGAAACCATTCTTAGAGCACTGTGACTTTCCTGTTGTGATTTCCTTTTTTTCTTTAATATTTTTAAACCAAGTACAGTTGATCTACAATGTTGTGTTAATTTCTGTTGTACAGTAAAGTGATTCAGTTATACACATGCATTCTTTTTGTTATATTCTTTTCCATTACAGTTTATCATAGGATATTGAATGTAGCTTCCTGTGCTGTACAATAGGACCTTGCTGTTTATCCATTCTTAATATAAGAGTTTGTATCTGCTAATCACAAACTCCCAGTCCATCTTTCCCTCCCCACCCCCTACTCCCCCAGGCAATCACAAGTCTGCACTCTTAAGTCAGTGAGTCTGCTTCTATTTCACAGATAAGTTCATTTGTGTCATATTTTTGATTCCACATATAAGTGATTCAGTTCAGTTCAGTTCAGTCACTCAGTTGTGTCCGACTCCTTGTGACCCCCATGAATCGCAACACACAAGGCCTCCCTTTCCATCACCAACTCCTGGAGTTCACCCAGACTCGAGTCCCTCGAGTCAGTGATGCCATCCAGCCATCTCATCCTCCGTCGTCCCCTTCTCCTCCTGCCCCCAATCCCTCCCAGCATCAGGGTCTTTTCCAATGAGTCAAATCTTCACATGAGGTGGCCAAAGTACTGGAGCTTCAGCTTTAGCATCATTCCTTCCAAAGAAATCCCAGGGCTGATCTCCTTCAGAATGGACTGGTTGGATCTCCTTGCAGTCCAAGGGACTCTCAAGAGTCTTCTCCAACACCACAGTTCAAAAGCATCAATTAATTCTTCAGCACTCAGCTTTCTTTACAGTCCAACTCTCACATCCATGCATGACCACGGGAAAAACCATAGCCTTGACTAGACAGACCTTTGTTGGAAAGTAATGTCTCTGCTTTTCAATATACTATCTAGGTTGGTCATAACTTTCCTTCCAAGGAGTAAGCGTCTTTAAATTTCATGGCTGCAGTCACCCTCTGCAGTGATTTTGGAGCCCAAAAAACAGTCTGACACTGTTTCCACCGTTTCCCCATCAATCTGCCATGAAGTGATGGGACCGGATGCCGTGATCTTCGTTTTCTGAATGTTAAGCTTTAAGCCAACTTTTTCACTCTCCACTTTCACTTTCATCAAGAGGCTTTTTAGTTCCTCTTCACTTTCTGCCATAAGGGTGGTGTCATCTGCATATCTGAGGTTATTGATATTTCTCCCAGAAATCTTGATTCCAGCTTGTTCTTCTTCCAGTCTAGCGTTTCTCATGATGTACTTCACATAGAAGTTAAATATGAGTGCATATAAGTGATACCATATGGTATTTGTCTTTCTGCCATCTGACTTACTTCACTTAGCATGGTAATCTCTAGTTGTATTCATGTGGAAAGAAAAAAATTAAGAAAAGGAGAAGGGGCAGCGGAGAGTAGAGAGAAAATATCTACAATTGCAGAGGAGGCAAAAAGGTATGGTGGGGGTGGGGAGGAGAAGAAGCAACAAAAATGGTATTCGGCCTACGTAATATCTGGCCCTTTAGAGAAAATGTTTGCTGGAATCATGCCCTAAATCAAGGAGTTTCTGTTGGGACACTAACATGTCCGGGAGCAGCCCTCACTCAACCAACAGGAGCAAGTGTTTCAAACAAGAAATAATTGAAGCTCCTCTTCAACTGCTAGGCAGTCTCTTCATCCCTAGGCCAGGAGTCACTTTCATAAACTATTGCACCATAGACTGCACCTCTCAATAAAAGAAATGGAAAGAAATTTGAAGCGACGTTTAAAAGATCATATGGAATGAGGACTAAATCTCAGCCCTCTCTTGCCTTGTCCTCTGGGTGTTCTTACTCAGTTCAGTTCAGTTCAGTTCAGTCGCGCAGTCATGTCCGACTCTTTGTGACCCCATGAATCGCAGCACGCCAGGCCTCCCTGTCCATCACCAACTCCCGGAGTTCACTCAGACTCACATCCATTGAGTCTGTGATGCCATCCAGCCATCTCATCCTCGGTCGTCCCTTTCTCCTCCTGCCCCCAATCCCTCCCAGCATCAGGGTCTTTTCCAATGAGTCAACTCTTCGCATAAGGTGCCCAAAGTACTGGAGCTTCAGTTTTAGCATCATTCCTTCCAAAGAAATCCCAGGGTTGATCTCCTTCAGAATGGACTGGTTGGATCTCCTTGCAGTCCAAGGGACTCTCAAGAGTCTTCTCCAACACCACAGTTCAAAAGCATCAATTCTTCTGCGCTCAGCCTTCTTCACAGTCCAACTCTCACATCCATACATGACCACAGGAAAAACCATAGCCTTGACTAGACGGACCTTAGTCGGCAAAGTAATGTCTCTGCTTTTGAATATACTATCTAGGTTGGTCATAACTTTTCTTCCAAGGAGTAAGCGCCTTTTAATTTCATGGCTGCAGTCACCATCTGCAGTGATTTTGGAGCCCAAAAAAATGCCAGGAGTCACTTTCATAAACTATTGCACCATAGACTGCACCTCTCAATAAAAGAAATGGAAAGAAATTTGAAGCGACCTTTAAAAGATCATATGGAATGAGGACCAAATCTCAGCCCTCTCTTGCCTTGTCCTCTGGGTGTTCTTACTCAGTGAACAGCCTGAACTTTTGTACATGGCATCCCTGCCAGGAGAGGTCGTCAAAAGAAGCTCTCACATTCTAATCGAACAGTCATCCTTTACAAGTGACTTCTTAACACCAGAACAAGAACAGCTGCTTCACTGCTAAACACAACTACTGATTTTCTAACTGACAAGAAAGATCTAGAGACATTTAGAGTTGTTTAAATCATTTCCCAAATGTATGACTGTAGAGTTCCCTCTTGATGCATGCCTTGGAAGGATCCAGGAAATCATTTCAGATAATGCCATCTAATGGACCAAATGATACAATTAAGTTCCAGTTACTGAGTACCCCATCCCACTTCTGCCATGAATTGATGCCAATTTGAAGTTTAAATCACTCATGAGAGACCAGTAAAGAAACACCTCTTTGATAAAACAGTGCAACTGGGACGTTTTACGACTTTATGTTCAGCAACATAAATTCAACATTAATAGCTGGGCACAGAATAGATCTATGCATATCTCCTGGGTAAATAATATCTACAATGCATCACCGCCCACTCAGTCAGAATCTCTGTGGGGTCCTTTTAGTATTATTTTTGTCTAGATATTATGATGCCTGGAAAAGAAATAGTGCAAAGCCCAGAGGCTCAATATTTTATATTCTACAAACCCCTAAATCAAAAGGGATTCACACACATATGTTCCCACGAGATCAATGACAGAGAATACCCATGAAGACAGATGAGAGAATTTGATTCAAATGTAGGGCAATTTGAAAGTTACCAGAACGACCCATCATTCAGGAGGCATCTAAAATCACAATTTCGTCTTAAAAGAATACGGCCACTAGAAGTCAAAGCTGTGGTTTTTCCAGCGGTCATGTATGGATGTGAAGCTGGACTATAAAAAAAGCCGAGTGCCAAATAATTGATGCTTTTGAACTGTGGTGCTGGAGAAGACTCTTGAGGTCCCTTGGACTGCACGGAGGTCAAACCAGTCAATCCTAAAGGAAATCAATCCTTAATATTCATTGGAAATACTGATGCCAACCAGTCCATTCTGAAGGAGATCAGCCCTGGGATTTCTTTGGAAGGAACGATGCTGAAACTGAAGCTCCAGTACTTTGGCCACCTCATGCGAAGGGTTGACTCATTGGAAAAGACCCTGATGCTGGGAGGGATTGGGGGCAGGAGGAGAAGGGGACGACCGAGGATGAGATGGCTGGATGGCATCACGGACTCAATGGACGTGAGTCTGAGTGAACTCTGGGAGTCGGTGATGGACAGGGAGGCCTGGTGTACTACGATTCATGGGGTCACAAAGAGTCGGACACGACTGAGGGACTGAATGGAAAGGAACAGAACTGATGCTGAAGCTGAAACTCCAATACTTTGGCCACCTGATGTGAAGAACTAACTCATTCGAAAAGACCCTGATGCTGGGAAAGACTGAAGGCAGGAGGAGAAGGGGACGACAGAGGATGAGATGGTTGGATGGCATTACTGACACAATGGACATGAATTTGAGCAAGCTCTGGGAGTTAGTAATGGACAGAGAAGCCTGGCATGCTGCAGTCCATGTGGTCACAAAGAGTCTGACATGACTGAGAGACTGAACTGAACTGACTAAAAGTCCAGCATGGGATGAAGATACAAATTTTTTTTTTTTTTCAGATCACAAAGATGGATAAAAATGACTTAAAGGCTATTACCAGAGAGAGGATTTTTTTTTTTTAAGAATTTTAATTTTCCACTTTTGGCTCCAAGTTTTTTATGGATTTTTTATCCAAATGTTTAATTCACTTAAGTGAATGGTAATTATTAGGAAAAAAATGTCTTATGTATTCTCCTATAAATAAGACTGACTCTTTCACCCCATTTAGTGTGTTTCAGTTATTCAAGGATTAAAAGCCTTCGGTTAAAAAAAAAAAAAAAGGTCTTCTGGTAATTTTTGCAGAAAGACTGTCTCTTTGCATCCAGCAATAGCCACTCAGCTCTGTTTGTGACCATCTGAGTCAAGACCAGGTTTTAGAATTAGCCTACCTGATGAGGGCTTCTCCAGAGTTGTGACACTTTGCTCAGATAAGTGTGAGACACTCATGTGTCTAGTTTATTTGAATAACTATACTTTAGGCATTGTTCCATTCACACTCCTCCTTTTTTATAAGAAACATCTTGGGAAATATTTGAGAAAGACATGGATGAATGGATGGAAAAATCAGGCAAATTTAAACATGCTTCTTTACTTCAGGACTTTTCAGAATCATTATTTTTTTAATTTATTTTTCATTTAAGTGTAATTGAACTAAAATGTATTAATTTGTGCTGTACAGCAAAGTGATTCAGATATATATATATATACACATACATTCTTTTTCATATTCTTGTCCACTGTGGTGTGTGTGTGTATATATATATATATATATTCTTTTCCACTATGGTTTATCACAGGATATTGAATATAGTTCCTTATGCAATACAATAGGACACTGTTGTTTATCCATTCTCTATATAATAGTTTGCATCTGCTAATCCCAAACTTCCAAGTATTCTCTCTCCCATCCCACTCCTGCTTGGCAACCCAGAGTCTGTTCTCTATGTCTCTGCAGAATCATTAACATCTTTATTACACCTGCTGAAACTCCAAGACAGGAATACAATGTTCATGGTCTCCCAGCATTGATTGTGGAAGGCTCTGATGTGGCTAGGACAATTTTCATGCATGTTTCCCACTAAACTCTTGGGAGACCTGCCTGGATCTTATCCAGCCCTCATCACAGAGAAGGGAAGCTGAGGTTGAGATAAGCAAAGCAAAAACTTAGATTTTCATCTTTGTTGAAGCAAGAACTTTGTTTACTCAAATCAATTCTCTTTTACTTTATTTAGTATCCTGTGTGATTCTCTTCCAATATCAAAACAGTGACTTTTCAAGAGCAAAAGCTTCATCTAAGTTTGCTGCTGCATCCAAACTACAATTCACAAGAAAGTTAGAGATGCATGCACCCTTACATTCACAGTAACACCATCCACAATAGCCAAGACATGGAAACAGTCTAAATGTCTACATACAGATGAATGGATAATATATACGATACATATATACAATGCAATACTGCTTAGCCATAAAAAGAATGAAGTGATGCCATTTGCAGCAACACGGATGGATCTCTTGATGATCATACGAAGTGAAGTAAGTCAGAAAGAGAAAGACAAATGTTGTATGACATCACTCATGTGTGGAATCTAAAACATGAGGCAAATGAAGTTATCTACGCAACAGAAACAGAGTCACAGACAGTGAGAACAGACCTGTCCTTGCCAAGGGGGAGAGAGAGCAGGAGGGAAGGACTGGGAGTCTGGGATTAGCATAGTCAAACTATTGAGTTTAAGAGAGATAAGCAAAAAGGTCCCACTATATTTAATTTATATACAGGGAACTATGTTTAATATCTTTTGATAAATCATTATGGAAAAGAACATGAAAAAGAACATATATATATGTGTGTGTATGTATGTATGTATCACTGAGTTACCTTGCTGTATAGCAGAAATTAACCCATTTAAATCAACTATACTTAAATGAAAAGAAAATGAAAGAAAGAAGTTAGAACCAAGCTCTCAGTCATTAGAACCCCCTATTAAGAAAGCCATTCCCTAGAACTGGCCCTGTTCCAGCTACATAATTGAACAGCAAGGACTTTCTTCTTTCTTCTTCTCATTTTTTATACTCAACTTTGCACTTGAAAATAAAACATCTGTTTCTTCCATGGTACCTGTAGGCATTCTGGCCTACAGGTAATTTATCCCAATGATAATTTATCCCAATTTAATTATAAATTATCTCAATGATAATGTTCTGCTCAAGCCAAGGTCAGTGTTCATCTAATTGTTTCCTTTTGCATTGGAATGATACACAATAATCAAGAAACTGAAAGAAAAAAAAAAGAATCCCCATGCAGGGGAAAAACTATCTTGCAAGACCTAAGAATGATAATTAGAATTTGCACACAGAGATACATTTCAGGAACTCTCTGGTGGAAGAGAAGGGGAAAAACTCACAATAAAATAGAGGATCCAACATAAAAGGTTTTTATTATGCATTATCTCTCTAATGGATGCTTGGGTTTAAAGAGCTGTAATTAATTATAGAAAATGACAAATGGTCAAGAAAAGCCCATGGCAGCGGTTCTGATGGTTTGAGGACATCTTGTCACATCAAGGCTGGTTAATTTATTAGACATTCAGTCTTCCCCCGAGGAGCCTCCAAAGAGAAATTACTAGGAATATAGGATAGCTTCAGGGTCGCAAAGAGTCAGACACAACTGAGTAACTTTCACTTTCACTTTTCAGGGAAATTTAACCCAGGGAAGGGAAATGCCAGTGCTAACTGCAAACAGTTTGGGTTTAAAGAGCTGTAATTAATTATAGAAAATGACAAATGGTCAAGAAAAGCCCATGGCAGCGGTTCTGATGGTTTGAGGACATCTTGTCACATCAAGGCTGGTTAATTTATTAGACATTCAGTCTTCCCCCGAGGAGCCTCCAAAGAGAAATTACTAGGAATATAGGATAGCTTCAGGGTCGCAAAGAGTCAGACACAACTGAGTAACTTTCACTTTCACTTTTCAGGGAAATTTAACCCAGGGAAGGGAAATGCCAGTGCCAACTGCAAACAGTGGATTTTGCAAGTATGAGAGCTTTCCCTCTGGAAATGGCCATCTCTTCACCTGAACTGTGGGGCTCCAGTCAGGCATGAGGTTGGTGCTAATTAATCATTTTTAAGAAATTACCTGAATTCAATTGAGAAAAATAGAATATAATCAAATTGTGGGGGAAAAAATAACAAGAAGCTGATGTCCCTAAATCTTGAGTGGAAAGAAACTGCTCCAAGAGGCTAAATGATATTGAGGAGTCAGACAGGTGTGTGGAACCCACAGCACACGTGACCTGAAATTTTTCCAGACTTCATGGTTGTCTGGAATTGAGGAACATGGTGCAAAAGGATTATTCTCTATTGGTTTTTGAAGTGCAGAACAAAGATCTATGTGACAAGATGCCACCTTCCTTTGAAAACGCAAAGAATGGCTTCCAGCAAATTTTGCTAGTTTATTTGTTAGATATACAGAGAGACAGATAGGAAAGGTGACCTTTGCACTTCCTCCTCAAGCCACCCCAGAGACCAGAGGTTCTCTCTGTTTTTCAAACCCAAGCCAACTTTTACTGAAGACACGTTCAGGGTTGACACCTTGGCACCACATGAATCAGCTGGCAAAATTATGTGAAAAGTCAATTTCAACTGTGTGAGCCAAATGGCAACCTTCTTGGTGATGAGAGTGGGGAATTAAACTTTGGATATTTCATCCAGGTATGATGAAATATCCATATTTCATTTGGATATTTCATTCAGACTCAGACTTGCCAGGGCTGCAGCCTCAGCAGAAGAGGAGGCTGACGAATAAGTGATTAAGTGGGAGAGGTCTCCAGGCAGGAGCTGAGTGGCTGGGAGGGGCTCTGCAGAAATTACATCCCCCTTTATGCTTTAGAGATCCCCTTCTCCCCAAGCTCAGATAAAGACGGAAGTCAGAAACTGTGGCATTAGGCTCTCAAAAACAAACAAACAAACAAAACAAGCAGAGCTGGGAGTCATGTCCGATTGTGTGTAACCCATGGATTATAGCCCACCAGGCTCCTCTGTCCATGGGATTCTCCAGGCAGGAATACTGGAGTGGGTAGCCATTACATTCTCCAGGGGATCTTCCTGACCCAGGGATCAAACCCATTATCTCTTAAGTCTCGCTGCATTGGCAAGCAAGTTCTTTACCACTAGCATCAGCTGGGAAGCCTGGTAATTGATTAGGGAGGCTAATAAGACCTTGCCGGGAGAAATATCAATAACCTCAGATATGCAGATGACACCACCCTTATGGCAGAAAGTGAAGAGGAGCTAAAAAGCCTCTTGATGAACGTGAAAGAGGAGAGTGAAAAAGTTGGCTTAAAGCTCAACATTCAGAAAATGAAGATCATGGCATCTGGTCCTATCACTTAATGGGAAATAGATGGGGAAACAGTGGAAACAGTGGCAGACTTTATTTTTTGGGCTCCAAAATCACTGCAGATGGTGACTGCAGCCATGAAATTTAAAGACGTTTACTCCTTGGAAGAAAAGTTATGAGCAACCTAGATAGCATATTGAAAAGCAGAGACATTACTTTGCTGACTAAGGTCCATCTAGTCAAGGCTATGGTTTTTCCTGTGGTCATGTATGGATGTGAGAGTTGGACTGTGAAGAAAGCTGAGCACCGAAGAATTGATGCTTTTGAACTGTGGTGTTGGAGAAGACTCTTGAGAGTCCCTTGGACTGCAAGGAGATCCAACCAGTCCATTCTGAAGGAGGTCGGCCCTGGGATTTCTTTGGAGGGAATGATGTTAAAGCTGAAACTCCAGTACTTGGGCCACCTCATGCGAAGAGTTGACTCATTGGAAAAGACCCTGATGCTGGGAGGGATTGGGGGCAGGAGGAGAAGGGGATGGCAGAGGATGAGATGGCTGGATGGCATCACGGACTCGATGGAAGCGAGTCTGAGTGAACTCCGGGAGTTGGTGATGGACAGGGAGGCCTGGAGTGCTGTAATTCATGGGGTCACAAAGAGTTGGACACGACTGAGCGACTGAACAGAACTGAACTGAATAAGACCTTGATGAGAATATTGATTCAGTTCTTTTTTTTTTTTTGGTCATAGCCTGCGTCAGGTGAGATCTTAGTTCCCCAACTGAGGATCAAACCCTCACCCCTTGCAGTGGAAGCACAGTCTTACCCACTGGACCACCAAGGGCAAGCACGGATTTAGTTATTTTTTTTTTTCTCTCACTTTTTATTTTATATTGGAGTATAATTGATTTACAATTGTTGTGTTGGTTTCAGGTGTACAGCAAAGGCAATCTTTTACCCTGGCGGAACACAGCTCAGACAAAGGCTTTCTTGTACGTTATCAAATCTAGCCACAAATAGCACATACAGTGACATCTACATGAATGAAAACATCCCATAAAAGTAGCGACGTTTCACTCCAATCCAACAGCAGGTTACCCCTGAGTTAGGTGCTGAAATTAGTGAGGAGAGAAGAGATAAGATTAAGGCTAGAATCTTAAAGAGATTTAGATACATAGTGAAAGTTTAATTTTACCTTAAATCACACAGGCAGTTCCAGTGTAATTAAACATTAATTTCAATAGATTTTAATGTTTTAGCAAGAGGGCTCTTTATAGCCAGGAGCAGTAAAGTATTTTTAAAATATTTACAAAGTCATTTGCAGGTGGTCCAAATCATCCATACGTCTACAAGCCTAACTTCAAGCCAACAATCGTCCTTCATTATTTTTCAAAGTCCATAAAACTCTTTTAATTTGGATTCCATTACTGAGGCAGAATCTGGGAATGACTAATTTAATTGGAGATCAACAAAACCTTTGTCTTGTCCAAGATGAAAGCCTTTAGAGAGCCAGGAAATAAAGAGGATTGTGGCTATTTAAATTAAGATGGTAGCACTTTTAAAAATGGCATCATAGGGACTTCCTAGGTGGTCCAGTGGTTAAGAATTAGCCTTCCAACTCAGGAATCTTGGGTTCAATCCCTGGTCAGGAAACTAAAATTCCATCTGTCCCAGGGCAACTAAGGCTACAAGCCTCAACAAGGACCCAGTACAGCCAAAATAAAATAAATAAATAATTTTAAAAACTAATGGCATCGTATTTGCATATAAATGACAGTAAGAACAACAATAATAATAACTACAAGAGCCAAGTGGTTCTGCTCATCTTTCTTTTCAAAAGCATCCTAGGTTCTTCTCCTTGAATATATATCATGGTTAAATCTTCATGCAAATTCAGATTTGACATCTAAAATGCACAAGTCCCTATAATTAAGACTTTACATTCATTGAAACAGGCCTTTGATTCTCTTAGCCTGAATTTTAGGAAATCAGACTGGGTTAAACCCAGTCTCCTAGAAGAGGCAGTTCCGGGCAGTGGTGAAGATCATGGGATCTGGAACCACGAAAACTGAGTGATGACTCAGTTCGCCGGCTGTGTGACCTGAAGCTATGTGCTTGGAGTCTCTGGGCCTCACTTTATCTGGCAAGTGGGAATGATGCTAATGTCTAGTTCACATTTATAGCTGGGACTAAATGAGCCACTGTAAGCAATGCACTGTTATGGTGCCTTGACTCATGGGAAGCACTGCATGAAGACATGGTTTTGGTTTTCGTTTTAATTTTTGGCTGTGCACTGTGGCATGTGGGATCTTACTTCCTGACCAGGGATCGAACCTGCAGCCCCTGCATTGGAAACAGGGAGTCTCAACCACTGGACCTTCCAGGAAAGTTACTGAAGACAGCTTTTGTTGTTATCTTGTTACATAAAAATGCTGTTCATGACCATACTTCTGCTCCTTCTGCCAATATGAAGTGTGAGCCCGAATTCTGCTTCCTGGCATTCAGACAGCAAGGTGGATAGGCCTTGTGTTCATTTTCTCTTGCTTCTATAACCAACCATCATAAACTCAGCAGCTTAAAAACCCACACATTTATTATCTCGAAGCCCTAAAATCATGGTGCCAGCAGGGCTGTGTTCAATGTGGAGCTCTAGGGTAGAACCCTTTCTATGCATTTTCCAGCTTCTATGAACCAGCATTCCTTGGCCTTTGTTCTATCATGTTAATGATTTCTGCTTTCATTGTCACATCTTTGACTCTGACCTCCCACCTCCCTCTAATTGGGACTTCTGTGATTGTACTGGTTCTACCTGGATAAACCATGAATCATCTCAAGATAATTGAATATCATGATTCTTAATTAAATCAACTTGCAAAGTCCCATTCCCCAAATAAAGTAGCATATTCACAGGTTCTGAGGATGAGGACTTGACCGTCTTTAGAGGAAATCATCTTGTCCCTCACAGAGACACACCTTTCTAAGGCCTTGATTTCACCCTTTTCTCCGAAATGTGCTTGCTTCTCTCTCTTGCAGTCTTTCCTTCTGGTAAATAGCAACAGCTTTTACTAAATGTATTTTCAATGACCAAAAAAAATGACCATGAGTCTTTCTGTGATTGTACTGGTTCTACCTGGATAAACCATGAATCATCTCAAGATAATTGAATATCATGATTCTTAATTAAATCAACTTGCAAAGTCCCATTCCCCAAATAAAGTAGCATATTCACAGGTTCTGAGGATGAAGACTTGACCGTCTTTAGAGGAAATCATCTTGTCCCTCACAGAGACACACCTTTCTAAGGCCTTGATTTCACCCTTTTCTCCGAAATGTGCTTGCTTCTCTCTCTTGCAGTCTTTCCTTCTGGTAAATAGCAACAGCTTTTACTAAATGTATTTTCAATGACCAAAAAAAATGACCATGAGTCTGATAAACTTCTCAAAGTCATGGCACCCTTGCTTGACCTTTAAAAAATACCTATTAAACAAATACGGATTTACAAAAAAAAACAGGCAGGCAAGGAGGAAGGAAGGAAGGGAGGAAAGAAGGGAGAAAGGAAACAAACAAATGTCTGCAATTAACAATAAAAGGGCTTTCAGTTTTACCTAACTTCAATTTTCTTCCTTCACGCTCATCAGTAAATGTAATGAAATAAATCTTTCAGCCAAATTATCAGATTTTGCAGGGAACACGGTAGGTTGAAACAAGGGACACATCATTTCAACCAGATGTTTGAAAAGAGATAGCTGCCATTCTTAACTTGTTCTGACAAGTTATTTTATTTAGATAAAACAATTTTCCTAAAGTTGACTTCACTGAGTCATTTAGGATTAGAAGGCAAGGCATAGCATTGACCTTGACCTGACCCATGTCCTCCATGGATGTCACTGTGCTCAGGGAGTTTGAATGATGTGTCTTCTCCTTGGTTGGAGATGGTATCCAGGTCTATTTTTGGTAGAGAATGCAGATGACCAGAAATAAAGAGAGCCTGAGGGTCTAGATGGGTGATGTAAGAAGTGAAGCATGCTGGGGGATTTTCTCAGGTGCACACTTTTTATTTGCAATATTTTTTAACTTGATACTAAACAGATTTGTTTTTAGTTTCCTTTTTAAAAATTTTTAATGGAAATATAATTGATTTACAATGTTGTATTCATTTCAGGTATATTATTTGTATTTTAAATACTTCTCTAAACAAATATGGACTCTCCCAACTTTAGAAATAACTAGCCCTCTTGCTTTATTGCTGACTCATTTTGGGTGAAGATGTGGCTTCCAAAAAGAATTTAACTGTCCTCTGAACCCTATCACACAGAACGACACAGCATAAATGTCCAAGCAAACATAATTTCCACTCACCTTCAATGTTAGTAAAATACAGTAAGAAGTGGGGGTTTCAGGGACTTCCATTCACTGGCTGTCCAGTGGTTAAGACTCCGTACTCCCACTGCAGGGGGCAGGTTTGATCCCTGGGCCAAGAACTAAGATCCTGCATGCCACTCAGCCAGAAAAAAAGAAGTAGGGGCTTCAGCAAACTAAAAGGAAGTGCCCCTTGCAAAGGGGACTTTGTCTCTGACCACCCACCAGATGTGAATGAATCCAATGTTTTAACAGCTTCTATCTTTACATAAGAAAATGCAAAATAAGTATTTTTACATGATGTGATTTTCCAATTATTTTTCCCTCAGAGGGCTGACAGCATTTCTTCATTATAACTTAAAAAAAAAAACCCGACACAACCATAACTGACTTTTGTGAACAATTTCTTTGAATATTTAAATTCTGTAGAACATTAAAATATTCTCTCCATACTTCAGGCAGGGATGGTCTCCTGAACCTTCCCTTTTGTATCATCCCTTATTCTGGGCCATTCTCCCTATTCTTTGATTCATTAATTTGTTGACCCACTCAAGGCCTGACAAGTGAGATCTCAGTTCCCCAAACACGCATCAAAATGGCATTCCCTTCAGTGGAAGCGCAGTCTAATCCACTGGACTGCCAGCAAAGTCTGTGGCCCATTCTCTTCATGAGGCTTTCGGCAAAGGTATTGACTTTCCCCAGTTCATCAGAAAAACCAACCCAAGAATCTAAGGCTCCCACCTTGAAGTCAAGAATAGTAAATTTGGCATCATCAGGTAGGCTGGATGTGTGGGGGGACTATATTTATCTTCTCCAGAGCTTGTAAGTTTTCCTTACCGCCAAGGGGCAGAAATTAAGCAAAACTCCCACATGCTTCCTGTCTTACTTCATGCAATTTCCAGAGCCAGCAGGGCACTGGCTACACTTAGGGGGCTGCAGGCAGTGGTGGGCGTGTGGCCAGAGCGCCTGGCAGAACACACTGCTGGCTCCTAGGAGGCTGCAGTTCCTCGCCTTCCAATTTTCACGTGTTATCAAATATTTTGATTTTTCAAATCTTCCTGAGTAGTTTGGACTCTCTGATGTAGTCACAGGAAAGACCATTTTGGTAGTTCTGAGTCTCTGGAAAGCAAATACGAGGGAGAGTTAGGAGCACACGGTCTGGGGGGCAATGGCTGTGTGAGACTAAAGAGGAGGAAGCAGAATTGGGCAGAGAGGATTTGGGAAATGCATCTGATAATTTTTTCAACCAACGTAGTGTCCAGGGCAGAGGTTCCCCACTGGAAGAGTCCTGACCTGGACAGTATTAGCCGGACCCAGCGTCCTTGCTGTGATCCACTCAGTAATTGGCCAGCTGGCTGGGAAAAGTGAAAACCCAGGCAAATCCAAAGGCAACAGGTGGAGCCCATCCACTAAGGGGACCCCTGGCAGCAAAGTGGCACCCTGTGGAAATCCAGGTGGCACACCTTGATGGCAGGCCCAAAATGTCGCTGGAATGGACCTACTTCCACTCCTGAGCAAAGCTTGCTTACTTGATGAGTCTTTTTTTTTTGGAGGAGTGGATTTCATTCACTGATTCTTTCCTTCATTTAACAGATACTTACAGGGCTGTGATTTTTCATTAGCCTTATATACCAAGAAGAGCATCATTCCTTCCAAAAGCTGGAACTTTGGTGGGTGGTCAGGCCACTACTCAGGGCTCCACACCAAGGGACTGGGCTGCCAGTACATGTCACAGTGAAACAGAGAAGGGCTCTACGGGCCTTGCATCTCTACGTCCTCAGCCTGCCTTTTCTCCATGGAAAAAATTTTAGCCAAAGAATAAGCTTAATCAGAAAAGTAAGAAAATGCAAAAACAAACAAACAAAAACCCCCAAAACAGACAGGACGATACAATAATAGTTTAGTCATTAAGCAAAGTCAAGGACCTTTAGTTCCTCCTCAAGGGCTAAGGATAATATTTTGAGCTCTCTTGTAGATACTGAAACCCCCACCAGGTGGAAGAAGTTAACTACACGAGGACCAAACTGTGGCTGTGACATGAGCTGCCACAATTCTGAGAACTGGCCTCAAGGAAATGGGAACAAACTGACTCTGGTACTGAAGATTAACTGTACTTCAAGCAATCAAGATGACAAGGATTAGACCACCGATGATCAATTTCCAGATGACTGTCAGAGCCGACTGCTGTTTTCTGCATGTAGCCCCCTCCCTCAGGCTCTTGTCAGTGGGGGCAGCCAGCCTTTGGACAGGAGTCCACCCTCCGCGCCCAGCTGCCAGCATCTGAAATTAAGCAAACTTTCCTTTCCACCAACCTGGCCCCTTTAATGGCTTTTGAGTGGAGAGCAGCCGAACTCTACTTTCAGTTACAACCGAGCGATGTGGATAGGTCAAGCCAGCTCCACACCAATCTCTTGAACCAGAATTGACCTCCTATTGGACATGCAAAACGAGTCTGTCTATCTGATCTTGCAATTGAAAGTGAAGTCGCTCAGTCATGTTTGACTCTTTGTGACCCCATGGACTGTAGCTTACCAGGTTCCTGCGTATGCAGAGTTTTCCAGGCAAGAATACTACCTGGAATGGATTGCCATTTCCTTCTTCACTATCTGATCTTCCTGGTGGTTCAAAGTCTGGATGACTGTAAAGAAGAGATGTTATAACTTCCATCTCCACATTTCATCTAAAACATACATGGCTGACTACTAAAGATGAACTTCATTTCAGTTTCATTTGGGACCTAAGATTTGCTGAACAGATTTCTTCTCCTCAGGAATTCCCTAGACTTTCCTGGTGGTGGAGTGGTTAAGACTATGCATTTCCACTGTGTGGGACATGGGTTCAAGCCCTGGTCAGGGAAGATCCCATATGCCATGTGGTGCAGCCAAATAAAAGGAATCCCCAAATTGGTCAGCTGTATGGAGTTGAGGTCCAAAATCAGATATAGACAGGGGGCCTGAGATGATGTTTGAGACCTCAAAGCCATGGCAAGGGGAGAAATCAGAGCAGTGGAGGAAAAGGCCAACAGAGATGGAAGCTAGACATAAATCATAAAGATAATAGCCAAGACTTAGATACTTCATTATAAGCTAAACTCTAAGCACGAGGCATTAAGACATTTAATAGTTATGCTAATGGTGGCTCAGATGGTAAAGAATCTGCTTGAAATTCAGGAGTTCAGGTTCCGTTCTGGGGTTGGGAAGATGTCTGGAGAAGAGAATGGCTTCCCACTTCAGTATTCTTGCCTGGGAAATCCCATGAACAGAAGAGCCTTGTTGGTTTCAGTCCATGATGTTGCAAAGAGTTGGACATGACTGAAATGACTTAGCACAATAATAAGAGATGCTATTATTGTCCCTATTTTTCAAATGAGGAAACTGAGACTCTTTGAAAATGGAGCAGAAACAGAGAAAGAGATGGGGCAAGTTGACTCAGGAGCAAGGACAGGATTTGAGAGACTAGCTACTGATAAATCCAAGGTTCAGTGAGATAAATTCTTGTGCAGAATAACACACACAGAAGCACTCACAACTGGTACCCATGGGATTCCCCATTAGGAAGAGTAGTCATGTTTCTTTCCTCCACCCCCTGGTATCCAGGCTTGTGGCGGCACTGATCGACTGGTGCACAGAGCTCCACACTCCCCACCCAGGCAGCAGATACGGTTCACATGTATCAGCCATGGCTGAGCTGTCACTCTCATCATATTTGTGAAATTTCCTCACTTGAGTCTTTAGCAGGCACACCATTTATTACTCTAGGATATTCGAATTGCCCACGGGCTGTCCAGAAATTGAAGCAATGTCACCCCAAGCACATATTGCACAAGTTACCGTCTGCACTGACTGTGATCTTGGAGTATCTAATGCAGAGAAATCCTGCTGAGGATGGGAATGTGGGTGAAATTTAAGACCACTGGCCTCAAATGCCGACACCATGATGAACTGGAGGTGATAAAATGGTCATTTTGCAGGTGGCTGGATGTAATAAAAGATTTACAATGGTTGACCAGGGAGCCTTTTCTAGGAGGGTGGATGGATTTCTTAGGAGGAATAAGCTCCAGCAAAACCCACCTTCCCTTGCCTTATTGCAGGATTGTTTGGCCTGGAGTTGGCAGCTACATTAATTAAGAAGACAATAACTCTTCATTGCGCAGCTGCTGTGTGTCAAGGAGTGCCTGAGGCTTGAGTATAAAACATGAAAAAAAAAAAAAGGCAGATGAAAATCCCCTCTCTCATGGGACTTGAATTCTAGTGGGAAAGACAGAAAATAAACAAATATATTAGTGAAACGTACAGTACCTCTGAGGCTGTTGGTACAGCAAGGAAGAGGAAGAAGGAGTGTGATTGGTAGGCTGGGATACAATTTTAGGAAATTGGTTAGGAATATCATGCTGAAGGGACTTCCCTGGTGTTCCAGTGGCTAAGACTCCGTACTCCCAGTGCAGAGGGCCAGGTTTCAATTCCTGGTCAGGGAATTCGATCCCACAGGCTGCAACTAAGAGTTCACAGTAATAGTAGGTGGTAGCTTAGTCACTAAGTTGTGTCCAACTCTTGTGACCCCATGGACTGTAGTCCACCAGGCTCCTCTGTCCATGGGATTTTCCAGGCAAGAAAACTGGAGTAGGTGGCCATTCTCTTCTCCAGAGGATCTTTCCAACCCAGGGATCAAACCCGGGTCTTCTGTATTGCAGGCAGTTTCTTTATCCACTGAGCTCCAGAGAAGCCCAAGAGTTCTCATGTCACAACTAAACATCTGGTGTGCTGCAAAAAACCCTGCCTGCTGCAACAAAGATGGAAGATCCTGCCTGCAGCAGCTAAGATCCAACACAGTGAAATAAATAAATATTTTTTAAAATATAAAGTGTACAACTGTCTCCATTCTCCAGTTTACATATGGGATGATTGGGCACATGTGAGAAAGAAGCAGCCAATCTGAAAGGAGGAAGAAAGCCAGAAATCTATTACGTTTTTTTCATCAATAAAAGATCACAAGAGCATTTACTATGTGACTCAGGAAAGTATTCTTTCACTTTCTGATGTACTCTGAATACACTCTTAGAAGCAACTACTAGATAAACAAACAACAAACCCCAAACCCATCTGGGCACCTTAGAGAATGTCAGGAGTGCCTGATAGATTTGGGGGAGGGAGTGTGGCTGTCCTGATGCTGGGCAGGAAGGAGATCCCCTCTCTGTCGTAAGAATGCAGTCAGTGTGGCCTATTTTCCATTTTTCTTCAAGTTACAGGTCCCCAGCTCGCCTTGCTGGGATCCAGAATATGTTACTCGAGTCAATGACCTGAATGCAGTTTCTTCTTCATCTGTCTCTTAGGCAACATACTGATTGAAATTCAACCTGGAGTTATGTAATCGTGTTTGAAGAACGTGGACCCATCGCACTGGTGTGAATGTTGTTTGACAGATGCATGATGCTTTCATCCCAGATGCCTCCTAATGGTGCTATTTGAGATGCGGTGAGAAAACATTAGTGGAAGTATTTGTAATTCTCAGCAAATGTCGTCAAAATGCCCCCCAGAAACACATATGGACTCACGAACCGGATTTTCAACCATACAGAGGAAGTGACGGAAATTCTATCTCCAGTTATAGATTAACTTGGGGAATTTGGAAACATATCACACTAGCTCTGTGCTGGAGATACCTATGAATTTCAATTTGTCAATACCCACAAATAATTCTGGGATGTTTCAAACACACAGACAGGGAACTCGGGACATCTGGTTTACCAGCCTCTCTCCAGCTAGCTGAGTGGGTCCATGAGCTCTTATTGGCTGCCAGGCACCATGATGATTTCACGCAGGTGGCTGTCTCTCTGTCTGAGTCAATACATTTAACTCAATCGATGGAGTTATTGTTCTGAGGCCAAAATATCTCTCCATTTCATATCTTACTTTTGTTCCTCATAGCGTGTAAGCGTGGTATTAATTTTTGAGTGGCAGATTCCTCCCAGCTCTATGAAAACAATGAAAGAAATAAGAGAGAGACTGTTGAGCACTCCCTTGACATACCTTTTCATTTCCGCAATTACATCATAGCAGAGAGACAACTACTACAGTCTTGTGTAAAGTTTTATAATGAATGCAGTAAATGATAAGAGTGTCTGAGCCTCAACAATTCTCATTCGAGAGGTGTTTCTCCCCCAATACATTTATAATGCCCAATAACTGGTGTTCCCAATGATTGGTGTCATGAAGCCACTAGGGTAAAAAGCCTTAAGAGAAATTCATTAGGATGTGTCCTTTGTTATAGCCCAGGAATGGTGGGCTGTAGTCATCTCCCCTCTATGGAGTTAATCTGAACCCAAGTGTAGGCATTTGCTGCAGGGATCACTAATGTGAAAATGTTAAAATTGTCAAGGCAAGCTCAGAAATATCGTTTGAGAATTGTTTGATTTCCTTCTCCTGTAGCACTGGAGGGAATGCCTGAGTCTTGTTACTACCTTTTTGATTGAAAAGACTGTGTACTTCTTGGCTAATAACCACTTAAGCCTGCATCCTGAGTTATCTCAACATGGCAAGCTCACTGCCAATGGAAATCTACCCATAATCCATTTCATATCTTACTTTTGTTCCTCATAGCGTGTAAGCGTGGTATTAATTTTTGAGTGGCAGATTCCTCCCAGCTCTATGAAAACAATGAAAGAAATAAGAGAGAGACTGTTGAGCACTCCCTTGACATACCTTTTCATTTCCGCAGTTACATCATAGCAGAGAGACAACTACTACAGTCTTGTGTAAGTTTTATAATGAATGCAGTAAATGATAAGAGTGTCTGAGCCTCAACAATTCTCATTCGAGAGGTGCTTCTCCCCCAATACATTTATAATGCCCAATAACTGGTGTTCCCAATGATTGGTGTCATGAAGCCACTAGGGTAAAAAGCCTTAAGAGAAATTCATTAGGATGTGTCCTTTGTTATAGCCCAGGAATGGTGGGCTGTAGTCATCTCCCCTCTATGGAGTTAATCTGAACCCAAGTGTAGGCATTTGCTGCAGGGATCACTAATGTGAAAATGTTAAAATTGTCAAGGCAAGCTCAGAAATATCGTTTGAGAATTGTTTGATTTCCTTCTCCTGTAGCACTGGAGGGAATGCCTGAGTCTTGTTACTACCTTTTTGATTGAAAAGACTGTGTACTTCTTGGCTAATAACCACTTAAGCCTGCATCCTGAGTTATCTCAACATGGCAAGCTCACTGCCAATGGAAATCTACCCATAAAGAAGAAGAAAATTTCAAATTAGGTGATACCATCAAAGTCCATCATTTAATCCATAAAGATGAAAGTTTTCGCTCACCAGCATGCACCTCTTACCATCTCAGTGACGCTTTCTTGAATTCATGGAGAAGCTGATGCTACAAAAATTTTATTTCTAGAAAAATAAGGAATGAAAAAAAGAATATATGTGGATTTGGTTCTTTTACTTTCTGCTCCTTTTTAAAAAATCATCTAACCCCTGCCAAGCCCTACCTAGCTTGGGATCAGAGTTCCGCATTTGCCTGGTCCAGAATAGGCTTTCTGAACAGGAAGCACCTGCAAATGGATAACGCAACTTATTCCCCAGGGAAATAAAAAAAAAAGTGGCTATAAGCTTCCCTAATGGTTCAGTTGGTAAAGAATCCACCTGTATTGCGGAAGACCTGGGTTCAATCCCTGGGTTGGGAAGATACCCTAGAGAAGAGAAAAGTTAGCCACTCCAGTATTCTGGCCTAGAGAATTTCATGGACTGTATAGTCCATGGGGTTGCAAAGAGTCAGACATGACTGAGCGACGTTCATGGACTTCACATAAGTCTCTACCAGGTACAATGACAGCAATGAGACATCATCATCGTTATCACCACCATCTAATTGTGAAAGCGATCAGGAACAAGTGCTGTGTCTTCTTTACTCACTGCTGGCTTACTAGGCTCAGACTGCCATCAAAAATACCATAGACTGGGTGGCTTAAACAACAGAAATGCATTTCTCACAGTTCTGTAGGCTAACTGTTCGGGATCAAGGTTCAGTTTTCGGTGGGACTTCTTGACTTGAAGACAGCTGACTTCTTCAGTGTGCTCACACTGCAGGGAGAGAGAGAGGCAGAAGGCAGGACAGAGAGAGACAGCATGTTCTGGCATCTCTTCTTCAGCTCAGTTCAGTTGCTCAGTTATTTCTGACTCTTTGCGATCCTACGGACTGTAGCATACCAGGCTTCCCTGTTCATCTCCAATTCCTTTGGGATTGACTGGTTTGATCTCTTGCAGTCCAAAGGACTCTCAAGAGTCCTTTGTGGCTCAGCTGGTAAAAAATCTGTCTGCAATGTGGGACACCTGGGTTTGATCCTTGGTTTGGGAAGATCCTCTGGAGAAGGGAAAGGCTACTCACTCCAGTATTCTGACCTGGAGAATCCCATGGACTGTATAGTCCTTATGGTCACAAAGAGTCGGACACAACTGAGTGAATTTCACTTTCACTTTCTTCTCCAACACCACAGTTCAAAAGCATCAATTCTTCAGCACTCAGCTTTCTTTATAGTCCAACTCTCACATCCGTACATGACTACTGGAAACATCATAGCTTTGAATAGACAGACCTTTGTTGGCAAGGTAATATCTCTGCTTTTTAACATGCTGTCTAGGTTGCTCATAGCTTTTCTTCCAAGGAGCAAGCATCTTTTAATTTCATGTCTGCAGTCACCATCTGCAGTGATTCTGGAGCCCAAGAAAAAAATGCCACTGTTTCCATTGTTTCCCCATCTATTTGCCATGAAGTGATGGATTCAGATGCCATGATCTTAGTTTTTTGAATGTTGCATTTTATGCCAGCTTTTTCACTCTCCTCTTTCACTTTCATCAAGGGGCTCTTCAGTTCCTCTTGACTTTCTGCCATAAGGGTGGTGTCATCTGCATATCTGAGGTTATTGCTATTTTTCCTGGCAATCCTGATTCCAGCTTGTGCTTCATCTAGCCCAGCAGTACTCTGCATATAAGTTAAATAAGCAGGGTGACAATATACAGCTTTGATGTACTCCTTTCCCAAATTGGAACTAGTCTGTTGTTTCATGTCCGGTTCTAACTGTTGCTTCTTGACCTGCATACAAATTTCTGAGGAGGCAGGTCAGGTGGTCTGATATTCCCACCTCTTTATAAATCAGACTGATTATATTCTTTGCAGCCAAAGATGGAGAAGCTCTATACAGTCAACAAAAACAAGACCAGGAGCTGACTGTGGCTCAGTTCATGAACTCCTTATTACCAAATTCAGACTTAAATTGAAGAAAGTAGTGAAAACCGCTAGACCATTCACGTATGACCTAAATCAAATCCCTTATGATTATACAGTGGAAGTGAGAAATAGATTTGATGATGATGAAGTCGCTCAGTCGTGTCCGACTCTTTGCGACCCCTTGGACTGTAACCTACTAGGCTTCTCAGTCCATGGGATTCTCCAGGCAAGAATACTGGAGTGGATTGCCATTTCCTTCTCCAGAGGATCTTCCCAACCCAGGGATCGAACCCAGGTCTCCCGCATTGGAGGCAGACGCTTTAATCTCTGAGCCACCAGGGAAGCCTCGAATAGATTTAAGGGCCTAGATCTGATAGATAGAGTGCCTGATGAACTATGGAATGAGGTTCATTTTGTATAAGCAAGAGCATAATTTAACTTGTGGTTTGGCAGTAACTGGCAATTTATGGATTTATATATTTTAACAATGTATTAACAGCCTATAATTTTTAAACCAAAAAGGTTAAAAAGTTTGAGTTGTCACTGCTCATTTTCACATCTCAAGAAAGGAAGATTAATGACTCACACAACATTCACTCCTTAACTGCAGGTGTGGCATACTGAGAGAAGGTAAATGCCTTCAGGTGTGTGGATACTATACTTAGCAGGTGTCTTCCTGAAGTTGACTGGCTTTGAAAAAGGTACAGATCTGAGTCACACTCTCAATGATAACAAAAATAAATAATACTCCAGAGATTAAAGTCCCAAAAGAGAGCCCCCGGAATCACCTAGGAGCCCTCTTCCTCTAGGAGGAATCCTGAGTAGGAGACAGGCTACAGGAGGGACCCAGCTCAGCTTCTCACGACTTCACCTTCTCCTCCCACCAGGGCCGAAGCCAGTTTCTCTCATAGGATGCACAGATTCCCGAGCCTTCCCTTGGGAAATGACTGTGGTAACTAGAAACAGATAGTTGAAATAGAAAACACAAGAATTCCCACCATTAAAAACAGAAATCATAAATACTCACACATTTGCTTTTTTTTGAACATGTCACTAAAAATACCAAACACTTTATTTTTAACCAGGGATTATATTCTATGTATATATTATGCTTCTGAAACTTTCTGCAGCATTCAACACAAGTTAGATATTTCTGGAAGCCCCAAAGTAACCAGTCAAGAATGTTTTCAAGATGTGAACTTAAGGTACAACTTAAAGTGATAGAATGAGGCCACTGACACTTCAGTTATACCCACCTGTCACTTCTGCAGCTGTTGCAGCTCCCAGTTCCACAGTAATCACATATGGATACAGTCCCCTTTCACTGGGCTTCCCAAACTTCTCCCCAAAATGTGTGAGTGTAGCTGACTTTTCCAAAGTTTGAAGCTATAAAAGTGATTTATGTCAGAACAAGTGTCCTAAAACCAGATATTAGACAACTGTGTTCTCTAAAGACTTTAGCAATCCTGCCACAAGAAACTATTTACACCTCCTTAACTTGTTAAAGACTTTTTTTAAGAGACCTGATTTGCACTATGTTGCCTGACTCCTTTCTCCAACTTCAGATTACTATTAACATCTTATGCAAAGTATTTTATCCAGCAATTTGTTTCACTTTAATAGTGTAAACCATGCCCTGATGTTTCCACCCAACCAAAGTGGACTACATAGCCATTTTTCTATAGGAAAATTTTTCTTTCCTAAAGGAACTCAATGCTAGCTGTTTTAAAAAAAAAGAAGCTGAGAAAAGATTTTTTCCCACTAAAGTAACATACTAATATTGTTAAATTTAATCAGTTTTGAGAAGTTATCACGAACAACATTAATAAGGCAAATATTAGTTCTAACCTAAGGGATGTTAGTTCTATAAAACCCTTACTTCTATCGAGTGGCTTCTCTTTTCAATATTCTATTGTGGAAGAACAGTGATTACACAGATATGTAAACTCTGGAGGTTACAGCCCAAAATAGGTGACAGATCTTTTATTTTTTAGAACACACACAAAACTCGTGGTAGACAATGTAATGCCTGAGAGTGACAGGAAAGAGCAATCAGGGAGGGACTTCTCTGGTGCTCCAGTGGCTAAAATTCCACTCTCCCAGTGCAGATGGCCCAAGTCCCATCCCAGTCAGGAAACTAGAGTAGATTCCATACGCTGCAAGGAAGAGTTCACACGCCACAACTGACAGATCCCACACACGCCAGCAAAGATCAAGATCCTGCATGATGCAACTACTACCCGTGCAGCCAAATAAGCAAATATTTAAGGGAAAAAAAAACAAGAGCAGTTGGGGGGCTTGCTTGGAGAGAATGGTCAGGAAAACTGTCTCTAAGGAAGTGACATGGGGACCAAGCCCTATGAAATGGGAAGATGGTGGACCCCATCTGAAGACTGAAGACATTTTCCGAGTATCACTAGCAGGACAGGGCTCTGGAGAGGAAAAGGAGAAAAAGAAAGCAAGCCAGTCTGGCCGCCCACCAACACTCCTAGACAGACATGCACAGAGCTTTTTCTTCTTCTGCGTCCTCCCTTCACAACAATGAGCGATGACCTTGGCCCAGAGTAAAGGGTAACAGACCACCTACAATCCTACAACTCTGTGGACCTCCCACTAAGGAATAATTCACTTTTTGCCTATTCTCTCTTAAGCAAGGGCTCCTTTTAAGTGTAAGTTTTAAATACTGCATGGTGGTGACACTGCAGAAAACATCCGCCAAGCCCTCAGGATATCCTGGGGAACTGTAAATAGTGGTCCATCTGCAACTCATTTGCTGCCCCTTCAAAGAGGAAACTAATGACAAACTTTTGACTGATGGCTAGTTTGTTGTTGTGTTTTGTTTTTAATTCTTGCTTACTGGTAACAGAGTAACCCAAAATGCTATACTTAGACAGGAGCCTGTGGCAGATACTTGATAAAATATAGCAACTGACTTTGCAATAACAACCAAAATCACCATACAAAAGCCTTTAGAAAAACACATAGGGACATGCTGGTTTCTGGAAGAAACATTTTTATTCATGAGTTGGTGCAGTTCTGAATTGGATTTAAAGGAGTTCAAAGCTACTTCTCTTTCTATGCCAACTGATTAGTGACTTCTATAATGAACATCACTGAGGCATCTGAACTCTATTAAGCAACCTGTCTTGCACCAAAAGTGAAGGTGCTAAGTTGCTTCTGTCGTGTCCGACTCTTTGTGACCCCATGGACTGTGCCCAATAGGCTCCTCTGTCCATGGGATTCTCCAGGCAAGAATACTAGAGTGGGTTGCTATTTCTTCCTCCAGAGGATCTTCCCAACCCAGGGATCGAACCCGTGTCTCTTATGTCTCCTGCATTGGCAGGTGAGTTCTTTACCACTAGCACCACCTGAAAGTCCCCCAAGTGAAGGCAGATTATGGATATATGGAACAATTCTCTTACAGGGCCAATTTAACTTTTTGTTTGTTTGTTTCAATTAGAAACACTTGTCTCACCAAAATATCTTCATAAAAATGAGCAAAGGAGATAAAGCTATAATGACAACCATGAAAATCTTGATGTCAGCACACCTAAAGAGAAGAGTCCGCCAAGGCCAAGGAACTTTGGACTACAGGCCTGTTACAAAAGCCATGGAACATAAGGGAGGAACTCAAAGGCACTGAAGAAGACAAGATCGGGAAACTGTTACTTCTTCTAACGAAGCCCTGAACAACTCTCCTAAGTCGTATTTTTGAATATGAGGTGGTATGTATGTATGAGATGAAAAGCAAGTCAAATTCCACATTTTTCTCTACCTGTCCTTACCTGTAAAAGGGAAAAGTTGACATCTTTAAAAGTAGAGTCTGCCCTTAAGTGAGCATATCCACTCATAGATGAGATTCTTCCAGGTGTTATCTCCCAGACTGCTTGCTCGTGTGTGGTGTGTGCTAAGTAGCTTTAGTCGTGTCCGACTCTTTGCAACCCTATGGACTGTAGCCTGCCAGGCTCCTCTGTCCATGAGATTCTCCAAGCAAGAATACTGGGGTGGGTTGCAATTTCCTTCTCCAGGGGATCTTCCTGACCCATGGATCGAATCTGTGTTTCCAATGTCTCCTGCATTGGCAGGCAAGTTCTTTACCACAAGTGCCACCGTGGCCCACCAGGCTGCTTCTTATTGTTATTACATATGTTTTGCTTGTTTTTTGGGCCACATTGAGTAGCTTGTGGGATCTCAGTCCCCCAATCATGGATCAAAACCATGCCCTCAAAAGGGAACTCACAGGATCCTAACCACTGGACAACAGGGAATTCCCAACTATTATAGTTTATAACAAATATATCAATATCTTTTTTTTAATTAATTTTTATTTTTTTAGTTTGTTTTGCTTTACAATACTGTATTTGTTTTGCTACACATCGACATGGATCAGCCACGAGTGTACAAAATATCTTGACTTAAAAATGTTTTCACAGTGACCACCAATAAGAAACCCATGATGTTACTCAAGTGGCAATTAAGTCTAGCCTATCAGTTCATACAAAATAAACCATGCCCTCAAAAGGGAACTCACAGGATCCTAACCACTGGACAACAGGGAATTCCCAACTATTATAGTTTATAACAAATATATCAATATCTTTTTTTAATTAATTTTTATTTTTTTAGTTTGTTTTGCTTTACAATACTGTATTTGTTTTGCTACACATCGACATGGATCAGCCACGAGTGTACAAAATATCTTGACTTAAAAATGTTTCACAGTGACCACCAATAAGAAACCCATGATGTTACTCAAGTGGCAATTAAGTCTAGCCTATCAGTTCATACAAAACAGAGAGAATGAGGCTATTCGGGTGGAAAGAAGGAGAGACCTAGGGATCCTGAGAGGAGCATCACTAAAATTCTTTGACTCTGGGAATGTGCACTCAAACTTAGCAGGTCCTGCTGCAAGTGGGAAGCAGGGGACTGCCTAAGAGTATCACTCACTCATAGGAGAAGGAGCCAAAGAGCAGCTGAGACCCTCTGTAGACTGGGCCCTCCAGAGTCAGTGCAGTGAAGCAATGGTCAGCCCTTCCAGAAAACCACAACCCTTATAGAGCTCTTGTTGCATTTTGCTAGAGCAGAGGTTATCCTTCAACCTTGGAGAGAGGAAGACCTAGTTTAGGTTGGAGTGGCAAGAGAGGGTCACCAACTAAGCCCTAGTAGGAGACACAATGGAGTCGGGAAATGCAACATTGAAGAGGACAAACTAATTCTAGCCTCAGCTCTACTGCTTCCCTGCTGTGTGACCTGCGGCAGCATAACTCACCTCTCAGTTTGCATTCCCCTGTCTGCCAGTGGAGTCTGATGGTAATATCCACCCTGTGGGTGTTCTTTGTTTTTGTTTTTGTTTTTTTTTTCTTTATAACAGAAAGAGTTAGTGCATGTAAAGTCATTCTTTTGAACACTACCCTCCAAAAAATAATAGTCATTATTTGGGAGGTTTTTAGCATGTACCCAGCACACAGCTGAGCAGTTTACATGAGTGATTATCTCACTTAACCCTCATGCATATTTTAGGGTGTACAGACATTTAGAAATCAAGAAACTGAGGCACAGAGAGGTGAGCTGATTTGCGTAAAGACACACAGCCAGCCGCCAGGCTGCTCGCTGCTCTTGTGCTCCTAATCACGCTGATGCAGTGATGTCGCCAGTTCTCAGGGCTGCTCCTTCGCAGCATTTCCACGCTCACAGGCCTCACTGGTTTGCTTTTCTTCAATAAACAGTAAATTGCACTGGTACAAAAATAGTTTTTTAAAATGAGATTCAAAGCTATTTTTCTTGCAATTGAGGGAAAGTAGCACATAAATTTTTTTCTGAAAAAATTATTTATCCAAAAGATTAGGCACCTTTAACGCGTATTATCTTGCTATAATATCACAACAAATCTCTTATGCAGGAGAAGGGACTAAGTCTTGGAGATTTTAATAGTAACACTGGTAACCATTTACTGACATGCTATTCAAGCACTGGTTCAGGTATTTCAGGTCAAGTCTAAACCCCATGATAACATGAGGAGTGTCCCTCACTTTCAGAAATACAAATATTATAACTTGTAAACAGCTCAGACCCTGAAGTGATGAAGCTGGGGTTCAAATTCAGGTCTTTGTCATCCTTCAAGCTGTACTTTTTCGGTTCAACAAAAGCACTGTCATAGATAGATGCCTCCTTACGCTTTCCTAATTGTGACTTCCCTCTCCCTAACTCTATCATGGCCCAAGTTCCAGTCATGCCTGACTGAAGCATTAAAAATGCCTCTGGATTTACTTCCTTTAAATATACCCTCCACACTGCCACCAGTTACATAAGTGTCAAATTGACTATGACTGCTGTTCTCTGCATACTTCAAGTCTCTTCAAATACTTCAGCCTATGAAGCTCTCCAGAGCTAGCCCTGCTCAAGCTCCCAGAAACCTAACACCTCATATTTTACTATTAATACAGGAAAACACAGGGTTCCCCCCACTCACCCTGTTGTTCATTCATCGCTACCTTTATGCTCTCTAGGGCAGGGACCCTCTTCTGACCTGTCATTACCTTCTCTCCACGCAAACCTGGCCACACGTTCCTCCCGTAAGAAAGATCCTAGGCATCTCCTCCTTCAGAGAACATGCCCACCCTTTATTCCTCAATCTGAATAAAGAGAATCTCTTTCAAACTCACAGTTCAGTTCAGTCGCTCAGTCGTGTCCGACTCTTCGCGACCCCATGAATCGCAGCACGCCAGGCCTCCCTGTCCATCACCAACTCCCGGAGTTCACTCGACTCACGTCCATTGAGTCCGTGATGCCATCCAGCCATCTCATCCTCGGTCGTCCCCTTCTCCTCCTGTCCCCAATCCCTCCCAGCATCAGGGTCTTTTCCAATGAGTCAACTCTTCGCATAAGGTGGCCAAAGTACTGGAGCTTCAGTTTCAGCATCATTCCTTCCAAAGAAATCCCAGGGTTGATCTCCTTCAGAATGGACTGGTTGGAGCTCACAGTACCCTGTATATATTAATACTTCTCTCACATTATTTCAAAATATTCTATGTACATCTATATTTCCCTGGGGCCATATTTCATTGAACTTTGTTTCTCTTGTGTTTGGTAACAGTAGGAATCAGTAAAGAATTTGCTGAAATAAACTGAATCAACTTGCCCAAGTATAATATTTAAGAAATAGAAGGAGCAGGACTTTAACTTGCTGCATCCATTGCCCTGTTACACCCCAAAATAAACACATCTAGGCAGTAAGGCAGAGAAGGCAATGGCACCCTACTCCAGTACTCTTGCCTAGAAATCTCATGGATGGAGGAGCTGGTAGGCTGCAGTCCATGGGGTCGCGAAGAGTAGGGACACAACTGAGCGACTTCACCTTCAATTTTCACGTTCATGCATTGGAGAAGGAAATGGCAACCCACTCCAGTGTTCTTGCCTGGAGAATCCCAAGGACAGAGGAGCCTGGTGGGCTGCCGTCTATGGGGTCGCACAGAGTCGGAGACGACTGAAGCGACTTAGCAGCAGCAGCAGGCAGTAAGGATTATACTACACAGTCTTTCTTCTAACAGAGATTGCAATTATTGTCCTCTTGGCAGCAAATGACAAAGAAATACTTTTAGACAAATTGTAAACCTCTACTATCAATATGTGGTAAATCCATGCTAACTTCTAGTGTTCAGTTCACCTCAGTTGCTCAGTCATGTCTGATTCTTTTCAACCCCATGCACTGCAGCATGCCAGGCTTCCCTGTCCATCACCAACTCCTGGAGTTTGCTCAAACTCTTTGAGTTGGTAATGCCATTTCAGTGTGGATCAGTGTATTTCTCAAATGTCTGTGATACAGCAGTAAAAGTTTTCATCTAAATGAAATATGTTCATACCAACAATGACCTTTAGTAATTGCATAATTACTGTACTGCCTGGTACTATTTATAGATATCCAGTCATGAAATACAGATTCAGAAGCAAGGGAGGAAATAACAATCTTCCTTGGTAGATTCTCAATAGAGATATAAAGACTTAAACAAAAACCCAAAACATTAAAGACCTTCCACAAAACAACCAGTTAAGTGTATCTTAAATGAATATTACCTTCTAATTTAGAATCAGGAAAATGAAGAATATTTTATCTACTACCTGTAAGGGGTAAACACATGTGAAATACTGGAAAAAATAATTTTAAGTCAACTCCTCAATTCTGATACTGTCTCTTTGCTGGATTTCGAATTGAAATACTTTCCCCATTGAAGGAAATGCCTCTCTGTACTTCATTGGATTCTCTCCTCTCCCTAGCTCTTACATGTGAGTGTAACCTGAATAAAGAATGAGCAAAGGACTTGAACAACTTTCAAAACAAAACAGACAATTAACAGATGTGTGAAAACATGCTCAACAACACTGATCGTCAGGGAAACACAACCAAAACCACAATGAGTTACCACTTCATACCTGTTAGGATGACTACTATCAAAAATACAAAAAAAAAAAAAATACCAAATGCCAGAGAGCATGTAGAAACATAGGCACCCTTGTACTATTGGTGGAAATGTAAGGTGGTACAGGCACTAGGTAAATTGGTATGAAAATCAAAGTCGCTCAGTCCTGTCTGACTCTTTGTGACCCCATGGACTATAGAGTCCATGGAATTCTCTAGGCCAGAATACTGGAGTGGGTAACCTTTCCCTTCTCCAGGGGATCTTCCCAGGAGGTAAAGATCTTCTCCAGGGGATTGAACCCAGGTCTCCTGCATTTCACACAGATTCTTTTTTTTTTTTTTTAATTAATTTTTATTTTTTTAGTTTGTTTTGCTTTACAATACTGTATTCATTTTGCTATACATTGACATGAATCAGCCACGAGTATACATGAACTCCCAATCCCGACCCCCACCTCCCCTCTCCCGCCCCACACCATCTCTCTGGATTATCCCCGTGCATCAGTCCCAAGCATCCTGCATCCTGCATCAAACCTGGCCTGGCGATTCGTTTCACTTATGATATCACACATGTTACACTGCCACTCTGCCAACCCATCCCACCCTCTCCCTCTCCTACAGAGTCCAAAAGGCCATTCTATACATCTGTGTCTCTTTTGCTGTCTTGCGTACAGGTTTATCATTACCATCATTCTAAATTCCATATATATGTGTAAGTATACTGTATTGATGTTTTTCTTTCTGGCTTACTTCACTCTGTATAATCGGCTCCAGCGTCATCCACCTCATTAAAACTGATTCAAATGTATTCTTTTTAATAGCTGAGTAATACTCCATTGTGTATATGTACCACAGCTTTCTTATCCATTCATCTGCTGATGGACATCTAGGTTGCTTCCATGTCCTGGCTATTATAAACAGTGCCGCAATGAACATTGGGGTACACGTGTCTCTTTCAATTCTGGTTTCCTTGGTGTGTATGCCCAGCAGTGGGATCGCTGGATCATAAGGCAGTTCTATTTGCAATTTTTTAAGGAATCTCCACACTGTTTTCCATAGTGGCTGTACTAATTTGCATTCCCACCAACAGTGTAAGAGGGTTCCCTTTTCTCCACACCCTCTCCAGCATTTATTGCTTGTTGACTTTTGGATCGCAGCCATTCTGACTGGTGCATTTCACACAGATTCTTTACCAACTGAGCTATCAGGGAAGCTCAAATGGTACAGAGGCTGCTAAAAAAATTAGAAATAGAACTACCATACAATCCAGCAATCTCACTTCTAGATATATACTCAAAAGAACTGAAATCAGGATCCTAAAGAGATACTTACATTCCCATGTTCTTGGCAGCGTTATTCATAATAGGATGTGGAAGTAACCTAAGTATCTATATGGGAGGTGCATTTGCTCAGTTGCTTCAGTCATGTCCAACTCTTTGCAACCTCATGGACTATAGCCTGTCAGGCTCCTCTGTCTATGAGATTCTCCAGGCAAGAATACCAGAGTGGGTTGCTGTGCTCTCCTCCAGGGGGTCTTCCTGGCCCAGGGATCGAACTCGCGTCTTCTGCATTACAGGTGGATTCCCTACTGCTGAGCCACAAGGAAAGCCCAATTTAAATGTCTATCAACAGATAAATGGATAAAGAAATATTATTCATCCTTTAAAAAGGAGGAAATTCTGCCATATGCAACAACATGGATAAACCTAGAGAATATTATATTAATATTAGTTATATATTATTATTATAAGCTAGACAGAGAAGGACAATTCATGGTTCCATTTACAAAAGAGATCCAAAATAATTAAAGTAATTGAAGCAGAGAGTAGAATGGCAGCCGTTGGGGACTGGGAGGAAGCAGAAGCAGAGTTGTTCAAGGGATGTAAAGTTCCAGCTGTGCAGCGTGAGTAAGCTCTGGAGAACTGCTGTACAGCACAATGCCGGTAGTTAACAGTGCTGTACTGTGCCCTTAGAATTTTGTTACGATCTCATGGTAAGTGTCCTTACCTAAATAAGCTTTTAAAAAAGCATCACATTATTCCCAAGCTTGTATTTACAAAAGAGATCCAAAATAATTAAAGTAATTGAAGCAGAGAGTAGAATGGCAGCCGTTGGGGACTGGGAGGAAGCAGAAGCAGAGTTGTTCAAGGGATGTAAAGTTCCAGCTGTGCAGCGTGAGTAAGCTCTGGAGAACTGCTGTACAGCACAATGCCGGTAGTTAACAGTGCTGTACTGTGCCCTTAGAATTTTGTTACGATCTCATGGTAAGTGTCCTTACCTAAATAAGCTTTTAAAAAAGCATCACATTATTCCCAAGCTTGTGATTTTAGCCCATTTGTCACTTCTCTTCTCCATTCTCTTCAAAATGCCTTTCAGTCAACAAGAGGTGGACATGTAAGAAGTACCCTAGCTTCAGCTTCCCAGGCGACTCAGTGGTTAAAAAAAAAATCCACCTGCCAATGCAAGAGCCACGGGGGATGCTGGTTCAATCCCTAGGTCGGAAACTACAAAGCCTATGGGCCACAACTACTGAATCCACATATTGCAGCTACTGAAGACCATACACCTATAGGTCTGCTCTGCAACAAAAGCAGCCATCACAGTGAGAAGCCTGTGTATGGAAACAAAAAGTAGCACCTACTCACAGCAACTAGAGAAAGCCTATGCATACAGTTTTATGGAAAGCAAAAAGTTAGGAACTATTTGATATGCAAATATACTTTTACCCATTATACTAAAATATAAATCTTATGTACCTTCTCAAATTCTCTTGTCTACTTCCTCCTTTTCATGCCTTGGTCAACACTTTACTTACATAAAGTCAGTCCTCCACTTTTTGTATTTGGAGGAAATACTATGCTTCAAGGCATGGAACCTAGTTTTCTGAGCAGCCGCTAAGATGCAACCAAGAAGTGAGATAATTATCAAGGTAAACCTTGACCAAGGGGAAGAGGATATGGGAAAAGGTCAATGAGAAAATGTCCCCCTCCTTTCACTTTTTCTTGTGGTCTACTTTGAGTTGAAGTTCCTTCTTTCAATCTTTCTAGAAAAGTCTAAAACACTAAGTAAACAGTGACTAATAAGGTCTCCTTTGTGGTTCTTTATAGCAAAGAGTAAAGCAACACACACATCTTTGCCTCACTTCTCCTTTTCCCTTACCTTCACTGTCTTAGGCTTCTACTTCCCAAATACAGTGTTAGCTCTGCTAAGAACTGTGAAGGGTCTCACCTTGCTTGTGAGCTAAGAAGCGAACCTGCCACAGTTACACAGATGCTGAGGGAAGACATGAGGTCCTTGGTGGGACACAAAGGACTTTATTATCATAGCAGGCAACATGAGCTCCATGGTTATGTGCTCCCCTTGCCAACCAAGTCATATGCAGGCACTTCGCACACAGTATATTTGTGGCACAGCTGAGAAAAAGCAAGCTTGGAAAGCCCCAGTATTTTAAAGGGGTTGTAAGGAACTTTGCCCAATATTTTCCCCACATGGGAATATTATCTTTACTCAGTTCAGTTCAGTTCAGTCGCTCAGTCGTGTCTGACTCTTTGGGACCCCATGGACTGCAGCAAGCCAGGCTTCCCTGTCCATCACAAACTCCCAGAGCTTATTCAAAAGGGACACAAAGGACTTTATTATCATAGCAGGCAACATGAGCTCCATGGTTATGTGCTCCCCTTGCCAACCAAGTCATATGCAGGCACTTCGCACACAGTATATTTGTGGCACAGCTGAGAAAAAGCAAGCTTGGAAAGCCCCAGTATTTTAAAGGGGTTGTAAGGAACTTTGCCCAATATTTTCCCCACATGGGAATATTATCTTTACTCAGTTCAGTTCAGTTCAGTCGCTCAGTCGTGTCTGACTCTTTGGGACCCCATGGACTGCAGCAAGCCAGGCTTCCCTGTCCATCACAAACTCCCAGAGCTTATTCAAACTCATGTCCATTGAGTCAGTGATGCCATCCAACCATTATACTCTGTCATCCCCTTCTCCTCTGGCCTTCTATCTTTCCCAGCATCAAGGTCTTTTTAAATGAGTCAGTTTTTCACATCAGGTGGCTAAGTATTGGGAGCTTCAGCTTTCAGCATCAGTCCTTCCAATGAATATTCAGGACTGATTTCCTTTAGGATGGACTGGTTGGATCTCACTGCAGTCCAAGGGACTCTCAAGAGTCTTCTCCAACACAACAGCTCAAAAGCATCATTTCTTCAGCGCTCAGCTTTCCTTAAAGTCCAACTCTCACATCTGTACATGACTACTAGAAAAACCACAGCTTTGACTAGATGGACTTTTGTTGGCAAAGTAATGTCTCTGCTTTTTAATATGCTGTCTAGGTTGGTCATAGCTTTTCTCTCAAGGAGCAAGCATCTTTTAATTTCATGGCAGTCACCATCTGTAGTGATTTTGGAGCCCCCCAAAATAAAGTCTGTCACTGTTTCCACTGTTTCCCCATCTATTTGTCATGAAGTGATGGGACCAGATGCCATGATCTTAGTTTTCTGAATGTTGAGCTTTAAGCCAACGTTTTCACTCTTTTCTTTCACTTTCACCAAGAGGCTCTTTAGTTCTTCTTTGCTTTCTGCTATAAGGGTGGTGTCATTTGCATATATGAGGTTATTGGTATTTCTCCTGGCAATCTTGATTCCAGTTTGTGCTTCATCCAGTCCAGCATTTCTCATTATGTACTCTGCATATAAGTTAAATAAACATGTAAGTTAAAAATTATCTTTATTATCATGACATTATTCCTATCTTCCAAGGTTGTCTGCTACACAAACATCCTTCAAACCATCATCTTGGACAAAGCTGTCACAGTTGTACAGAAACACCATGGATGATTAGCTACCGAAAAGAAGTCTTTTACTCTTTGCTTTCAGATTCATTTTTTAAAGGACTCAGCTAAGATATACAATCATTTTTTGTTGTTGTTTAGTTATTCATTAGAGTCATTGGTTTTCTTCATTTCTAGGTATTTCCCAAATCTTCTTCTGCATCCTCACTTAACCATTTTTCACTTCTGGGAGCCTGATCCATAAGATCCTTTTACATCCAGGTGTGTTCAGCCAATGCGAGGCAGATCTTCGGTCTGAGGGAGGGGATTTAGGTCAGAGTAATTTCTTCCCTGTCCCCTCTCTGCTGTGTCATAGTGTTGGCTTCTTTCAGGTGGTAAGTGATCTAACAGCTAGTCTATAAGGTTATCTTATGTCATAGGACATAGAAAGCATTTAATTTTTTATTCAAACAAGGTGAGGAGTAATCGTAATTAAAAAAAATTTACATGATGTGGGCTTCCCTGGTAGCTCACCTGATAAAGAATCCACTTGCAATGTGGGAGACCTGGGTTTGATCCCTGGGCTGGGAAGATCCCTGGAGAAGGAAATGGCTACCCACTCCAGTATTCTGGCCTGGAGAATTCCATGGACTGTGTATTCCATGGGGTCACAAAGAATCAGACAGGACTGAATGACTTTCACTTTATATGATATGGCTTAGAAAAAATAAATGTTAATTACTTTAGTTGATGATATATATATTAAGTCTAAAAGAAATCACATTAAAGTTTCATTTGAAATTTTTCCAATGTGTTTTGAAAATTTTGATATTTCCAGAAAACATCCAATTGCATTGCTTAAAAAGCTTCCTTCTCCATATTTTGGCTGTTCTTACTTGCTTTCAGATACCAAAGAATGATATTGAGACAATCGGAAAAGGATTTCCATTATTTAAGTATGTAGAAAAGATCATTTTTAATCATTTAATATTTGTTAGTAAAGTTATTTCCTTAATGGACTCTTTCATGGAAGCCATGAATTCTTTGGAAATGAAAAAAGCAAAGTTGAGTAAATAAAAATTGATTTTAGTTTCTTACCCTTTATACCACATATGTGAATTCACCTCATTTTTAAGTGGCAGAAATAGAATTTTCTATCATTAGGCTTTATCCTTAAGAGAAATATGTGTAACTTTAGCAAAGACTCAAAGCCCTGTAGGTTCATAGTTCTGTGATTAATCACTGCCAGAGGCTTCCCCCTTGTTAGATACCCAGAGAGGTTTACTCTTCAGGCAATACACTCAGGTAAGAAATAAGGTGCATGAGGAAATTTCTATTCTCTATAAAGTAAGACTTAGGTTCTTATGAAGTAGGAGTGTTTTCTGACAGATCAATTTTGAGGGAAAACTTCAGATGAAACTAAACTATCAGAAAATGTATTGCTATAACACCATTCATGCTTAGGTATCTTGGAAAGTCTTCCTATTCTCCCAGGTAGATGACCACTACACCATGATATAATGTACTTCTAAACATTGGGAGGGAGGCTAAAAGCTTATGAAAAATCTTGAGTTATTAGGTTATTGATTCACAAAAGCTCAAAACTACCTCAGTAAAAGGATAAAATCTATTCTTATCTTCCTGCTGAAAAATAATAGGGGGGGGCATAACTGAATGTGGTAGGGGTTGTACACCTCTCTTACTGTCTCTTTCTTCCCCCTAGGTAATAAGAACATGCATTAGAGAAAAACAAAGAAAGCTCATTTTTCTGCCCAACTGAAATATTGAGCATTCGATGTACAGTTATTGATTTTTTAAAATACAGATGGATTTTAACTTAGTTGCTTTTATTTCCTTGTGGAAATGTTTAGTGTGTAAGTTAGCATGTTTCAGAGGTTCCAAGTATAGCATCTTAGTGTTTGAAAGGTAGAGTCCACATTCAAAATCTCAAAATCCCAATTAAGATATATTGTAATTGTACACCATTCAAAAACCTCTCAAATCCCTAAGTAGGATATATTGCCACCAGGTGGCAGAGGAATGCCTTCATTTCTTGAACCAAGCTTACTGGAAAAATTAGTATTGCTATTTTTTGGTTTTTTATTAAAATCTACACTCAATATTAAATAATGAAGACTAAGGTTAATCTGTTAGGTAATGGTTTTCACACTAGTTGACATAAACTGCTCTTCCACTCTTTATCTGTTTGGCATTTGGGGGGTCCTCAAGACCCTGATTTTAGAGGCTTCATAAAGTCAGAACATTTCTCATTATTGCTAAGACATTATTTGCCCTTTTCATTCTCATTTTCTTTCAAGTGTACAGACAATAGAGTTTTCCACAGGCTACACAACATAGATAGAATTATCATTCTGATAGCTAAAGAAAGCTATTATTATTATATATTTGTATTTTAAGTTTACTCAGTTTTAATTTTTAATTTCCAATGTGGTAAATACTAATATTAGCTATATAAACAAAAGTTCTTTGGGATCCTAAACAATTTTTTAAGAGTCAAAAGGAGTCCTGATAATTTTTTAAAATTGAGAAATTTACTATTCTAATTACTTAATTAGCTCAACTGAATGTTCATATATTTTCCTGTCTCTTTTTTTAAAACATTTTTTATGTCTTTATTGAATTTGTTACAATATTGCTTCTGTTTTATGTTTTGGTTTCTTGGCTCTGAGACATGTGGGATCTTAGCTTCCCAGACAAGTACTGAATCCTCACTTTCTGTACTGAGAGACGGAGTCTTAACCACTGGACAGTCAGGAAGTCCCTTTCTATCTCTTCTGAGGACAGGAATCATGCTTATGTTTGGACCCCTGAAAAACTAGCATTAACCATGTATCATAGATACTCAATAAAGATATGCTAAAAAACAAAATATTAATAACTAGGAGACGAGATTAAAGTGAAACAGGTATTAATGGAGGATACAGTTTCAAAGTTTACTTATTAAATAATAAAACATTTAATTAAATGTTCAGGTAAAATCTTACACCAAGTATCATTTGCTTCCTTTCTATTATTAGTAGAGACTGTATTAAAGTCTTTGTTTCAAAAACAAAGATTTTAAAAGACATTTTTCATATTTGTTAGAATTTACTTTCCTATATGTAACCTGAAAATGTCAAGTTTTGGTCCCACAGTATCTCTAAGTTTCTTCCTAACATCCTGTTACAATAAAGTCCACTGACACCATATATCTTCTTCAGATATCAGTTTCTCAGCAATTATTATTTTAAAATGCTAGTCTGTCACTTTTTTGAAAGTAAAATACAACAGCACCATTATATGGTGAATATGATCTTGGAGAGGAAATGGCAACCCACTCCAGTGTTCTTGCCTGGAGAATCCCAGGGACAAGGGAGCTGGTGGGCTGCCGTCTATGGGGTCACACAGAGTCAGACACGACTGAAGTGACTTAGCAGCAGCAGCAGCAGCAGCATGATCTTGAAAATTGCCCTGAAAATTCGTATCGTTGATGCCAACTCATTTTTTTTAAGTTGGAATACTGCACCATGGAGCATTATATTCTGAACAGAAGGAAATGGCAATCCACTCCAGTATTCTTGCCTGGAGAATCCCGTGGACAGAGAAGCCTAGTAGGTTACAGTCCACGGGGTCGCAAAGAGTCGGACACGACTGAGTGACTTTACTTTACCTTTTTTAATCTATAAAAGTTATAGATTTTTACACAAAAATTTTAAGTAAAACTATTACAATCACTTAGTTCTAATGAAAATATATCAACCATCAAAACTGAACCGGAAATCATGTTTAATTGTTCACGGAAGACACAAGAAGTATTTAAAGTATGTGAAAGATATTTTTATAACACAGCATCACAAGAAATTGGAAACTGATTGCTTAAAACAGTAATTATATGAGATATGAAGAATTTGCAGACTGAGAAAAGCCTTTTCAACACAGGCAAATACACATACACCTTGCTTTGAGAAAAGTTAGGCAAAGAAGCAGCACAGTCTTACAGGAATGGACAGTCAAGCCCCTCCCAACTTTCAGGAGAGGACTGAGGGGAACACTTACTACTTCTGACAACTCTGGGTACAAAACTTGATTGAACTGGTTTTACTCAATTTCTGTATCTGAAATACTTAAAGGAATTCTGCCTATTCTTTGTAAAATCCTAAGCTGAAACATCCATACTGACTGAATTCAAGCTATAGAATGATTATGAGTAGGTCAAAATCTTACAATGAATATTGTATATGTGATTCTTCCATTTTTCCTTGAATTCAAGCTAAGGAACAAGTTTCACATCTGATCTCAGGTAGGGGGCTAAGAAATTGCTTTAAAAGTCAATTTTTATTTAACTGCCCAGGGATTTTACTGTAAACAACTTCCTCTGCATTACACACCATTTAAATCTATAAAAGACTTCCTAGAACTACTTTTTTTTTTTAATCACGAGTTGAAATAAGAACCAAGAATTCTTAGGTTAAGGTTCACCATAAACAATTCTGTAGCTTTTGAAGTTTGTTCTTAGTTGTATAGAAGTTAAACAGCTTCCCTCCTATCCTATAAGTTCAGTTCAGTTGCTCAGTCATGTCCGACTCTTTGCGACCTCATGGACTGGAGCACCCCAGGCCTCCATGTCTATCACCAACTCCCGGAGTTTACTCAAATTCATGTCCACTGAGTCAGTGATGCCATCCAATCATCTCATCTTCTGTCATCCCCTTTTCCTCCCGCCTTCAACCTTTCCCAGAATCAAGTTCTTTTCAAATGAGTCAGTTCTTCACATCAGGTGGCCAAAGTATTGGAGTTTCAGCTTCAGCATCAGTCCTTCCAATGACTATTTAGGACTGATTTCCTTTAGGATGGACTGGTTGGATCTCCTTGCAGTCCAAGGGATGCTGAAGAGTCTTCTCCAACACCACAGTTCAAAAGCATCAATACTTCGGCACTCTGCTTTCTTTATAGTCCCTCACATCCATACATGACTACTGGAAAAATCATAGCTTTGACTAGATGGACCTTCGTTGGCAAAGTAATGTCTCTGCTTTTTAGTATGCTGTCTAATTGGTCATGGCTTTTCTTCCAAGGAGCAAGCGTCTTCTAATTTCATAGCTCCAGGCACCATCTGCAGTGATTTTGGAGCCCCCAAAATAAGGTCACAGTTTCCATTATTTGCCCATCTATTTGCCATGAAGTGATGGGTCCAGATGCCATAACCTAAGTTTTCTAAACGTTAAGTTTTAAGCCAACTTTTTCACTCTCCTCTTTCACTTTCATCAAGAGGTTCTTTAGTTCTTCTTTGCTTTTTGCCATAAGGGTGGTGTCATTTGCTTATTTGAGGTTATTGGTATTTCTCCCAGCAATCTTGATTCCAGCTTGTGCTTCATCCAGTCCAGCGTTTCTCATGATGTACTCTGCATATAAGTTAAATAAGAGGGTGGCAATATACAGCCTTGACGTACTCATTTCCTGATTTGGAACCAGTCCATTGTTCCATGTCCAGTTCTAACTATTGCTTCCTGACCTGCATAAAGATTTCTTAGGAGGCAGGTCAGATGGTCTGGAATTTCCATCTCTTAAAGAATTTTCCAGATTTTGTTGTGATCCACACAGTCAAAGGCTTTAGCATAGTCAAAAAAGCAGAAGTAGATGTTTTTCTGGAACTCTCTTGCTTATCGATGATCCAAAGGATGTTGGCAACCTGATCTCTGGTTCCTCTGCCTTTTCTAAATCCAGCTTGAACATCTGGAAGTTCACTGTTCACACACTGTTGAAGCCTGGCTTGGAGAATTTTGAGTATTACTTCACTAGCATGTGAGATGAGTGCAGTTGTGTGGTAGTTTGAGCATTCTTTGGTATTGCCTTTCTTTGGAACTGGAACGTAAACTGACCTTTTCCAGTCTTGTGGCCACTGCTGAGTTTCCCATATTTCCTGGCATACTGAGCATAGCACTTTCACAGCATCATCTTTTAGGATCTGAAATAGATCAACTGGAATTCCATCACCTCCAATAGCTTTGTTCGTAGTGATGCTTCCTAAGGCCCACTTGGCTTTGCATGCCAGGATGTCTGGCTCTAGGTGAGTGATCACACCATTGTGATTATCTGGGTCATGAAGATCTTTTTTTTGTATAGTTCTTCTGTATTCTTGCCACCTCTTAATTTCTTCTGTTTCTGTTCGGTCCATACCTTTTCTGTCCTTTACTGTGCCCATCTTTGCATGCTCTTCTTGAAGATATCTCTAGTCTTTCCCTTTCTATTGTTTTCCTCTATTTCTTTGCATTGATCACCGAGGAACGCTTTCTTCTCTCTCCTTGCTTTGGAACTCTTCATTCAGATGGCTGTATCTTTCCCTTTCTCTTTTGCCTTTTGCTTTTCTTCTTTTCACAGTTATTTGTAAGACCTCCTCAGACAACTCTTTGCCTTTTTGCATTTCTTTTTCTTGGGATGGTTTTGTCCCTGCCTCCTGTACAATGGTAAAGCGTCTGCCTACAGTGTGGGAGACCCAGGCTCGAGCCCTGGGTCAGGAAATTCCCCTGGAGAAGGAAATGGCAACCTACTCCAGTGTTCTTGCCTGGAAAATCCCATGGACAGAGGAGCCCAGTAGGCTATAGTCCATGGGGTCGCAAAGAGTCAGACACAACTGAGCAACTTCACTTCCTGTACAATGTCACGAACCTCTGTCCGTAGTTGTCCAGGCACTCTATCAGATCTAATCCCTTGAATCTATTTGTCACATAAATTGTATAATCATAAGGGAATTGATTTAGGTCATACCTGAATGGTAGTGGCTTTACCTACTTTCTTCATTTAAGTCTGATTTGGCAATAAGGAGTTCATGATCTGAGCCACAGTCAGATCCTGGTCTTGTTTATGCTGACTATATAGAGCTTCTCCATCTTTTGCTACAAAGAATATAATCAATCTGATTTTGGTATTGACTGTCTGGTGATGTCCATGTGTAGAGTCTTCTCTTGTGTTGTTGGAAGAGGGTGTTTGCTATGACCAGTGTGTTCTCTTGGCAAAACTCTATTAGCCTTTGCCCTGCTTCATTCTGTACTCCAAGGCTAAATTTGCCTGTTGCTCCAGGTATTTGACTTCCTACTTTTGCATTCCAGTCCCCTATAATGAAAAGGACATCTTTTTTGGGTGTTAGTTCTAAAAGGTCTTGTAGGTCTTCATAGAACCATTCAACTTCAGCTTCTTTAGCATTACTGGTAGGGGCATAGACTTGGATTACTATGATATTGAATGGTTTACCTTGGAAATGAGCAGAGATCATTCTATCGTTTTTGAGATTGCATCCAAGTACTTCATTTTGGACTCTTTTGTTGACTATGATGGATAGATACTCCATTTCTTCTAATGGATTCTTGCCCACAGTAGTTGATATAATGACCATCTGAGTTAAATTCACCCATTCCAGTCCATTTTAGTTCACTGATTCCTAAAATGCTGATGTTCACTCTTGCCATCTCTGTTTGACCACTTCCAATTTGCCTTGAATCATGGACTTAACATTCCAGGTTCCTATGTCATACTGCTCTTTACAGCATCAGACTTTACCTCCATCACCAGTCACATCCACAGCTGGGTGGTGGTGTTGCTTTGGCTCCGTCTCTTCATTCTTTCTGGAGTTATTTCTCCACTGACCCCACCCTATATGTGTGGTAAATTCTTGATGCAACTGCTCACATGTAAGAAAGGGTGCCTCTATCTTTGTGGTACACAACTTTTGAGTTCCTCTTTTTGTTCTACCTATACGTGCTCTGTGTTTCTCTATAAGGGCTAATGCAGTCTTTCTGCTTGTTTTTGGAAACCACTCATCTTGTTACCTGCTCCTGTACTGCCTAATGAAGAAATATTATGGAAACTCTTATATTTCTAGTGAGATTGTTTTCTTAAGAGTTTAACATAAAACAGTCTCATCAAACCCTACATATAATAAATAATGACTCCATGATGTTCTCTTATAAATTAATAATCCCTTCTGAAATTATTTTATGTTCATTGAAATTATTTTATGTTCATTGTAATGTGGACAATACTTAGCCTTTTTTCATCATGCCCCTTTACCTTCACATGTATGAATTTGTGTCCCCAAAATGCACTTTTCGTACATTTTTCTAACATACTCAGGCTTCCCAGGTAGAAGTGGTAAAGAACCCACCTGCCAATGCCAGAGACCCAAGAGACACAGGGTTTGATTTCTGGGTCTGGAAGATTCCCTGGAGTAGGAAAAAGCAACTTACTCCAGTGTTCTTGCCTGGAAAATTCCATGGACAGAGGAGCCTGGAGGGCTATGGTCCATGGGGTCACAAAGAGTAGGACGTGACTAAGCAACACAGCACAGAGCAGCGAGTTATAGGACAGATTAACTATCCAAATTAAAAGGGACGAGAAGACACTCCACAAGGATGAGACAACAAGCCATACATGAATTAGACTAGAAAGTCAATTAACTGACTTGTTAACTGGCTTGATAATATACTAATACATTATCTTTTTAGTACCAATGTTCTTTAAGGAGAAGAAAATAAACCATTCCATAAACCAAAACAATGGGTGAGTTCACTTAACACAAATGATGATGATGATAATCATAAGGAGGATGATAACCAGGATGGTTAACATAATTCAGGTACTTTTTATCAAAGAGGTAAGGTACATTACCTACATCTACTAACACAGAATTTTTTCTTCTCTTCATCTGTTTCTAAGTTCATGAGTATGTCCACTCATTTGTTTAAAAAAATAAATAATATGCCTACTACATGTAAGGTGCTAATATAGTTATTAAATGAAAAATAAATTATGTAAAATGATTTTTATAAAAGCACATTGACAGTGATGACACATTATACAAATGCATGATGTCATTATTACTATTACAAAGATGTATGTGCTTTAACATAATAAAATCTGGTCCTCTTCTGGAGCCTAGATAGGCTTAGCTGTATCCCAGGCAGATGTTGATCTGGAGTAAGGTTGCCAAAAGTGGGGCACTACCCTGAGTGGGCTAAAGCTAAATAATAACAAGAGGAAGAAACCCAAATAGAGGCCAGAATGAAATCTATGACTCATTGGGTCAGAAATACTCGATTATGGTCTAAAGAACAAGATCTAATTGAAAACAGGCTAGAGTAACAGAAATAGGTTGGTTCAGCATACTTCAGGTCTGGGATTGGATTTTTACCCTATTTACAACTTAGTAAGTTCACCTGAAAGGATTTCATAAATATTGGTAGAGATACAGGATTTCTGAGTCAGGAATAAAAGGCTTGACTACACAGAGCACAGGAAGCAGCATGAGCATCCATTTGCCTTGCTTTGCCAGCCTCACTAGAGCAACGTGGAGGAGGGCTTGGATGGACCCTTAAACATGCCACTGACCTTGGAGAAACCACCCTTTCACAGCAAGAGTTAAGGAATGCTACTCTGTTTCAGAGGAACATTACTTCATTCCTCAAGGTTATTCCATGAAAATAAAACCCTAAGAAATGGCCCAGGTAAAGAGTCCTCTGGCCTTGTATTTATGATGATATGTAGGAGCATGAGAAAGTCATGAAGCGTATCTCTCTACAGGTACTCCACATCAGACAAAAGTTCCAAATCTAAGACAGCACAAAGTGAAAGGATGCTGGCAACGTGCCTATTTCTAGCACTGACTACTGGATTTCATGATGTAATTAAATTAGTCATCTTTCAACCCAAATTGTTCTTAAAATGAGAACATTTCAAAAATCCACATCACAGATACTCTACTAAATTGTGGTCATGTGGCTTGCCATTTTTCTTTAACTCTAATGTTTAAAGTTGGAACTCCTGGCTTAAACAACCCTGGTAGGATTAGATCATGTGTCCTCATTTTCCCAATGATAAGAATAATGTACAGAAATGTATAAACTTTAGCATGCATTAGGATCACCTGGTGGGTTTTTCACTCAGTAGGTCTAGGTTGCTGCTGCTGCTGCTAAGTCACTTCAGTCGTGTCTGACTCTGTGCGAACCCAGAGACGGCAGCCCACCAGGCTCCCCAGTCCCTGGGATTCTCCAGGCAAGAACACTGGAGTGGGTTGCCATTTCCTTCTTCAATGCATGAAAGTGAGAAGTGAAAGTGAAGTCATTCAGTCGTATCTGACTCTTAGCGACTCCATGGAATGGAATCTTTTATTTTATATTTTTAACTGGAAGCCCACATCCTTGCTACTCAGTATGGGCCAAGTACCAACAGCATTGGCAGCATAGGGTTTGTTGGAGATATAGACTTTGGGAACCCATGCTAGGTTTATTAAATCAGAATTTTCATTTGTTCCCAAAGTCTGTATCTCCAACAAACCCTATACTGTCAATACTGTTGGTACTTGGCCCATATTGAGTAGCAAGGATGTGGGCTTCCAGTTAAAAATATAAAATAAAAGATCCCATTCCAGACCACTGAGTCAGATTCTGCAAGGAAAGACCTGGATTACATGACCAAACACCCCAGGAGATTCTTCTCTAGACAAGGAATCTTTGTAATCTTGGATTTGAATGTAAATAAAAATAATGTGATTGAATCTGAACTTTCCATTAACCTATATGCAGTTGTAGATACTTTTTATTTTATAATTTATGTTCAACTAGCAAGTTCCGTGTAGTCAGGGCTATGGTTTTTCCGGTGGTCATGTATGGATGTGAAAGTTGGATGGTGAAGAAAGCTGAGCACAGAAGAATTGATGCTTTTGAACTGTGGTGTTGGAGAAGATTCTTCAGAGTCCCTTGGACTGCAAGAAGATCCAACCAGTCCATTCTAAAGGAGATCAGTCCTGGGTGTTCTTTGGAAGGACTGATGCTCAAACTGAAACTCTAATACACTGGCCACCTCATGTGAAGAATTGACTCACTGGAAAAGACCCTGATGCTGGGACAGAATGGGGGCAGGAGGAGAAGGGACGACAGAGGATAAGATGGTTGAATGGCATCACGGACTCAATGGACATGAGTTTGGGTGAACTCCAGGAGTTGGTAATGGGCAGGGAGGCCTGGCGTGCTGCGATTCATGGGCTCACAAAGAGTCGGACACGACTGAGCGACTGAACTGAACTGAGCGGTAACCCATGCTAGTATTCTTGCCTGGAGAATCTCATGGACAGGGGAGCCTGGCAGGCTATAGTCCATGTGGTCTCAAAGAGTCAGACACGACTGAAGCAACTTAGCACACACAGAGCAGTAACTTTTAAGTTCTAGCTGAAAGCTTGTGAAGGACAACAGAACATATGCCACTCCCAAAATATGCCACTCTGGCATAGAATTATTTGAGCTAAAAGCAATAGCGTTCTCTGCCCCAACTCCTTTTATCTAAAATCAGGATGTAAATTTTCTCTACTAGACAGGAGAGCAATTAATCACTGGAGAAAATTCTTGACTCTTATCTGCCTAGAGATGGCACCAGAGGAACATGCTTAACAAATCTTGCTAAAACTAACCTTTATCTACCATTAGCTCCCCCATATATTTCCGTTCCCACAATCAACTGCCCCAAGAAGTTCAATGTCCTCTTCCTTTACCTTGCCACTTCTCTAAAAGTATATCCTTCTTTTGTTAAAATGTTATTTCAGCCCAGGTTCTAACCATCTCTTGAAGTTGCTCATTGCTAGGTGTTCCCGTGTCAATAAATGAGCAATGTACAGGCTAATGTAGCACAGTTAGCACAGTTTCAGAAACATGAGGCTCTATACCAGCAGACCAGAATAGCTTCCACCCTGTCTCTCTCTATAAAGTAATTTAACATCTGTGAACAAATGCTTAAACACACCGAGTCAGCAATGCTAAGCACATTTATAAAACAAATACTCCTCTTTTAATATAAATCAGAACTTCTAAATTATATGTTTAATTGATGTTTACATGTGCTTCTTAAAACACATGTGATTGAGTCCTAATATTTAGAAGAATACATGTTTAAAAAGAAGGGGTGAAAAGGAGAAACAGAAAAACTATCTATATTTTTACTTTTCTTATAATAGTTTTACCATGACTCCCTAGTGTTCCCTTTTTAAATCTTTCTTTCCCATACTGTGTTCACAACTGTCAGTGAGTAAAAACTATATATACATATTTTTTTCAAGCCTTTAATCTAAGAAGAAGCTGAAACAAGTTTAAAGTTCTTTGAAGTCAGTAGATAGGAATCAAATCATATGTCTAATTATCTCTGATGAACTTCAATATTAAATATATATAACCATGCTTTACTCTCAAAAGGATTCATTTTTATGCTTAGCATCACAAATTTTTATTAAAGCATATAGCAAAAGATTAGGTTCAGAATATGACTAAATAATGAAGCAGAGGTATCAACTGACATGTATACTTTGAAATCTATAATTTTATCAAATGGCTGACATACATAAGTGTGAAAGAAAAATTTACATTTGCAGGATCTAGACGAAGAGTAATAAATCCAGGATTCCTGGCCATCCAGTGGTTAAGGTTTCACACTTTAAATTCAGGGCACATGGATTTGATCCCTAGGCAGGGAAACTATAATCCTACCTGTCACACGGTGTTGCCAAATTAGAAGAAAAAAATTCTGAAGAAGGGTCCCTACTGTTTGAAGTGTTAACACTCATTTTCTTCCTAGTTGTCATTAGTTCTCAGGTTCCTCTCTTTTTTCTAAGTATCTTACTTTCCAGACTAGATCATCATTTCCACATAGAGATGAAACACACTTCCCCATCCTGGGCCTCTTTCTGGAGCTTCAGGCTCACATTCTTAGCTGCTTATTAGCTATAATCCCTGAGCTCACCTATCTGAATCATAAATTCAACTCATCCCAAACCAATTTAATAACTCTCTCCCTTAGAGGAGATCCTTCTCTGGTTTTCAGGTAATAGGAATTCTGGTTGTTTCCCACCCCCATACCCTCAAGTTTATAATAACTGAGTCATTTTCAGCTCTTCTTTCTACTTTACTCCTTAAATTCTGGCAATCCTCAAGTCATGTAGAGTCTGTCTCCAAACATCCTTTGCATTCTCTCTCTTCGATCCCCACTTCCTCTGCGTTGTTTATACCTTTCTTGTTTTTAACTGGAGCTCTGTAACAGGGGACGGAGAGGAAGCGCATCTTCTCCTGTCTACCCTGGCACTGCTGCCAGACCATTCCCTCTGACCCTAAGCTCTCAATTCACCTTCTGGCTCTCAAACCTTCAGTGGCTCCATCAACTTAGCACTCTTACCCTGGTATTTAAGATCCACCTAAATAACAGTTCAGTTCAATTAAGTTCAGTCGCTCAGTCGTGTCTGACTCTTTGCGACCCCATGAATCGCAGCATGCCAGGCCTCCCTGTCCATCACCATCTCCCGGAGTTCACTCAGACTCGCGTTTATCGAGTCCGTGATGCCATCCAGCCATCTCATCCTCTGTCGTCCCCTTCTCCTCCGGCCCCCAATCCTTATTTCCTACTACTGTCCCTCAACTTCCACATGTTCCAGTCAAACCTCGTGGCCTCTGCAAAGATGACCTGTGCCTTCTTCCTTTAAAGGTTTTCTTTCCTTCCTGACACTTTCAGACAGAACAAAATGGTAGAAAGAACACCTGTGAGCTTTGGAGTCACTGAATTCAAATCTCTACTCATTAGTTATGGAATTGTAGAAAAATTATTTAATTTTTCAAATCCTCTGTTTGTAATCTGTAAAATGTGGATAATTCCTACTTCACAGCTACAGTTTGAGCTTTAAATGATATAATTCAGCAAAGGAACTGGAACTCAGTGCATATTACTGTCCCTACCTCCTTTCTTCATGTAGACAAATCTCATAAATGGTGTTCTCACTCCATTAAGCTTTTTTTCATCTTCTAAAACTTCTATCTTTGTGCATTAAAATCACTTTCTGTGATTTAAACTTTTTTTCATCTTCTAAACCTATCTTTGTGCTTTAAAATCACTTTCCAAATTGCAAAACATCTTTGATGTCAATGATTTTGTTTTACTCATCTCAGGATCTCCGAGGCACCCTATATAGTGTCTTGAATCTAGCTCAGTAAATATTTGTAAAATTGAATTGAATTGAATATCTCTAATAACAAGCAAGATGCAGGAAAGAAGTCCCTAACTGGTCCTGGATGTATGGAGACAATCTACTAATCATCATATACAAGATGAAACCACAGAAGAAACCAAACATTCAACTACAGAGAACAATACTGCCTGCCTTCTCGCAGAATTCAACTTATGGGAGCAACAAAGTAAACCTCACGGCCACACCTTCAGAAGGGTGCAGATGGTAATTGTTCTGTCCCCTAATTTGAAGTATCTGTTGCCATTAGAAGGAAGTAGAATCCAAGAATCAGAAATTGAGGGAGTTAATAGGAAAGACCAACAACAGGTGATTTCACCAGCTGATGCCAAAAGTGAACTGAGACACCAACGTAGCCAACATAATCAGCATTGACAGAACTTAGCATTCTTTAAAGTATCTCTCTTCGTTTTTCTTATATTTTGCTTTTACTCCAGATTTCATGTGAATGAACGTACTGCATGGTAGAAGGCCATTTACTGTATTCTTTTGGGCCCCAGATTCTTGTAAAGATGGCTTTTGTAAAGCCATTTTTATCTCATCAGCTAGAACTTATTCATATACATTACACTCTTTCACTTCAGTTCAGTTGTCCAGTCATGTCTGACTCTTTGCGACCCCATGAACCACAGCACACCAGGCCTCCCTGCCCATCATCAACTCCTGGAGTTCACCCAAACTCATGTCCATTGAGTCAGTGATGCCATCCAACCATCTCATCCTCTGTCATCCCCTTCTCCTCCTGCCCTCAATCTTTCCTAGCATCAGGGTATTTTCAAATGAGTCAGCTTTTCGCATCAGGTGGCTAAAATATTGGAGTTTCAGCTTCAACAACACTCCTTTCAATGAACACCCAGGACTGATTTCCTTTAGGATGGACTGGTTGGATCTCCTTGCAATCCAGGAGACTCTCAAGAGTCTTCTCTAACACCACAGTTCAAGAGCATCAATTCTTCGGTGCTCAGCTTTCATCATAGTCCAACTCTCACATCCATACATGACCACTGGAAAAACCATAGTCTTGACTAGATGGACCTTTGTTGGCAAAGTAATGTGTCAGGTTTTGAATATGCTATGTTGGTCATAACTTTCCTTCTAAGGAGTAAGCGTCTTTTAATTTCATGGCTGCAATCACCATCCGCAGTGATTTTGGAGCCCAAAAAAATAGTCAGCCACTGTTTCCACTATTTCCCTATCTATTTGCCATGAAGTGATGGGACCAAATGCCAGATCTTAGTTTTCTGAATGTTGAACTTTAGATGCCTTAGAAAGTTTGCAAGTTCCCTCTTTCTTGGGATCAATTCAAAGGAAAATACTGTTACATATTTGCCTTTTGATGTAGAGATTACTCCATTTTTATCTACAAACTGATTAATGTTATTTCAAGCAGTTTCAACTGATAACTATCAGGAGAAAAGCAACTAAGAGAAAACAACAAGTGTATAGAAAACTTCTTAAAATTTATTTTGTAATTATTTCACTTTGGGAACTAAGTATACGAAAGTATCAAGTGTGCTCATAAACCCTTAAGAAAAAAAGTAACAACTCTGTGCTGAAGACAGCTGATCTGACTTCAAGAATGTCTTGGTTCCAATAGTTTTTAAACTTTGTTTCCCAACTGAGCCACAGCATTAGAAACCTGACTAAGGGGAAGAGTAAGTTTTGAGAGAAATGGAATTCCTTCTTTTAATGAAGCAGCCATGGAGAAGAGAGACCAGCCAGGAGTAGTAGGCCTTCACTCTTGATTATGGAAGCAAAGAAGGAACCACGAATGAAGAATTGAGGTCAAAGCCCCAGCAGCATCCATTCTGCCTACTTAAGGACACAGCAGACCTACCTCACCCTTTTGGCTTTTGTTGCAACAGGGATCTTTGGCTAAGATGCAGCTATGAACACGAATACTGCATCTATCACCATTCCTACCTATTTCAGTAAATTAAGTTTAATTCATGAAAATACCCTCCCTATGATCAGGGGTGCAAAACTAGGAAAACTGGTTCTCTTTTATTTTTCCTTCTTTTCATTGCACCAAATAAATCAACTGTATTAAAGAAAAAAAAACAAATGATAAGGATTCATTTAAATGAATTCATGAGGGAAAGAGTAGCATAGACTTCCTACTTTAATTGCTTTAGCATACTCAGTGGCCATCTTTAAATGTCCTTCACAATAAGCATAAGTGAGTTAATCTTGACTATAGCATCATCAGTTTTAATGTTTATTCTAAACAGTTTTACTGAAAGCTATTTTAATATTTCCACGTGGTGCTAGTGGTAAAGAACCTGCCTGCCAATGCAGGAGACACAGGTTCGATCCCTAGGTCAGGAAGATCCTCTGAAGGAGGAAATGGCAACCCACTCCAGTATTCTTGCCTGGAGCATCCCATGGACAGAGGAGCCTGGTAGGCTATGGTCCACATACTCAAAAAGAATTGGACACAACTGAAGCAACGTAGCATGCAATATAAATTTAAAGAGTCGTCCAGCTGGCAGTGTAAAGTATAAGTACTCCTGTGACATCAGGATTAAAAGTTACTGTAGTGCCTAGGATGTTGTGGATGCAGTGCCTATAATTGAAAGAGTATTTCAATTCATATTAAAAGTGACAGGAGGTTTAGTAAAATATGTTGCATATTCAGTTTTCCCCAGATAAATGCTTCAACATAGAATGGAAGATTTTTGACACCTAAAGGGAAAAGGAAATTTCTATCGTAGCCACATAATAGATACTTCTGCCTTATAGGTGCTTGTTTTGTTGCTATGTGTTTAAAGTGCACTGTATTGTGAAATTATTATGGCCAAATGCTTTCTTTAAAAAAAAAAAAAACTCTCCTAAGGAGGACTAAGGAAAACTCCCAATAAGTGGGAAAAAAACTAAGAAATTCAAACAAGCAGATATTGAGTAGTAGCTGGTCTCAGGATCTGTCAAGCTATCTGTTCAGCAAGTAAATGACAATACACAAATACAACAAGTTTCGTTACCTAACCATGCCTCCAGGGGTTTCCACTTACTGTATGTAAAATTTGAAGTTCTACATATGACTTACCAAAAATATATATATAATTATGTTGCACTAACCAACTGTGTAATAATAATAGTAGTTATAATGCAACATAATACAGAACATAAATATTATTGTTTCAAGCCTTATGGCCTAAGGGATTTTTAAAGTTCATATTCAACTTAACAGACACAAGATTTTTAAAATACAATAGGCTTATCACTAATATAATACTCAATAATGAAAAGTTAAAAGCTTTCCCACTAAAATACGAAAAATATACTGACAGATGCCCACTGCTACCACATCTCTTCAACACAGTATTCAAAGTCCTAGTCATGGCAACCAGACAAGGAGAAAATATAAACATAACCAGACTGGGAGGGAAAGGTAAAATTGGCACTCACTACATGCAGACGACCTGATACTAATGATAGAAAACTCTAAGCATTCCACACAAAAACTTCTAGATCTAATAAAGTCAGCAAGAGTAGCAGGATATAAAATTAGCATTCAGAAAATCAGTTGCTTACACTAACAATGAAATATTAGGGAATGTTAAAAAAAAAAAAACTTAAAATTGCACACATGTGTGTGCGCGCACACACACACAATACCCTAGGAATAAACCTGACCAAGAAGGTGAAAGGCTTTTATGCTGAGAACTATAAAACATTAATAAAGAAAATAAAAAGAGATTTCAATAAGTGGAAAGAGATCTCATGCTTTTAATTGGAAGAATTAACACTGTCAAAATGGCAATACTACCCAAACCAATTTACAGATTTAATCTGTATGTGATCCCTAACAAATTACCCATGACATTTTTCACAGAACAAGAATAAATAATCAAAAAATTTATATCAAACCATCAAAGACCAAATTTTGCTACAGCAATCCTAAGAGGGGGGGAAAAAAAAGCAGGAGGCATACCTCTCACAGACTTCAGACAATACAACAAAACTACAGTAATCAAAACAGAATGGTTCTGGTACAAAAACAGGCACACAGATCAATGAAACAGAACAGACAGCCCAGAAATAAACCCACACACTTACAGTCGATTAATCTTCAACAAAGGAGACAAGAATATAAAATGAGAAAAAGACAGTCTTCCAGCAAGTAGTGCTGGAAAGTTGAACAGACACATATAAATGAATGAATTTAGAACATGGTGTGCATTCACACCACACAGACTTCAGACAATACAACAAAACTACAGTAATCAAAACAGAATGGTTCTGGTACAAAAACAGGCACACAGATCAATGAAACAGAACAGACAGCCCAGAAATAAACCCACACACTTACAGTCGATTAATCTTCAACAAAGGAGACAAGAATATAAAATGAGAAAAAGACAGTCTCCCAGCAAGTAGTGCTGGAAAGTTGAACAGACACATATAAATGAATGAATTTAGAACATGGTGTGCATTCACACCATGCACAAAAATAAATTCAAAATAAAGACTTTAACATAAGACATGACACCATGAAACTTCTAGAAGAGAGCACAGGCAAAATATTCTGACATGAGTTGTACTAATGTTTTCTTAGGTCAGTCTCCCAAGGCAATAGAAATAATAAATAAGCAAGCAAATGGGACCTAAACAAACTTGAGCTTCCTAGTTCAGGGTAAAGAATCTGCCTGTCAATACAGGAGATGCAGAAGATGTGAGTTTGATCCCTGGGTCAAGAAGGTCCCCTGGAGGAGGAAATGGCAACCCATTCCAGTATTCTTGTCTGGAGAAATGCCATGGACAGACGAACCT
>SJXQ01004281.1:199771-219007 GCA_006408695.1 Aepyceros melampus | reverse complement strand
ATGGTGAGGCCAGACCAGGCCGGGGACGAAAGCCTGGCAGCCGGCGGGAGCCTGGCCGACTGGCCCTCAAGTGGGGGGCACGTGGTGGCTTCAATGGACAAATGGAACGGTCCCCAAGAAGGACCCACCACTGGCAGCATAATGGGGAGCTGGCTGAAGGGGGTGCTGAGCCCAAGGATCCATCCCCTCCTGGGCCCCATTCTGAGGACCTTAAGGTGAGTGTGGATTAAGTAATGGTTATCTGGGTACAAAGGCCCTGAGGAAAGGTTGAGGCCAAGGTGCCTTTTCCTACACACAGTCCATCTTTTTCTCAGGTATCCCCAGGGGTAGTCAGAAAGTCTCGTCGTGGCCGCAGGAGAAAATACAAGTGAGTATACTGGCCTTTTCCAGCTTCTTGTTGGGTTTATAGCAATAGTTAAAAGTGATTTGGCATTCAAAAAGGCAGTACTTACTTGAACATGAATAAGGATACTATGCCTATACTGTCCACATGTAGAAAGTTTCCCACCCAAACTCTGAAAATCCCCTGGCGCTCAGGGACGTGCTTCTGATCCACCTGTGCCCTTATTGCAGCCCAACCCGGAACAGCAACAGCTCCCGCCAGGACATTACCTTGGACCCCAGCCCCACAACCCGAGTAAGTGTGCCTCACTGTGTCAGTGGGCGGGAGTGCATTATCAAGGATGAGGCAGGAGGAGGGGGAGGTTAGTGGGAGTGGAGAGAAAATAAAGGACTTCCTGAGACCCAGCTGTTCGATCACTTCTTTCAACTTCCCCTCTTGTATAGGCGGCTGTCCCTCTGCCTCCCCGGGCCCGCCCTGGCCGTCCTGCCAAAAACAAGAGGAGGAAACTGGCCCCATAGCAGCCATACCTGGAGCTGGATCTGACCCTGACTGGGGAGAGCTGAGTGCTGAGCCTCGGGAGCCCCTGCCAGCCACCTGCACCTGTGGACAGAGGGTGGGGGCACTACTCCCCACTCAGAGCACAAATGCAACCCCTTCCCCCACAGTCCCATCCTGAGCCTTGCAGGGGGTAGGGAAGCTCACCCCCTCCCCCCCAAAGCCATGTCACTGAAAAGGCCTGGGGGGGGGTGGTATATGGCCCTCTCCCCACCAGGCTAAGGGGAAAACCCCCTCCCCCAGGTCTTTTATTTGTTTAAGTTATTTTTGCACAAATGACTCTTTTATATTTAATTCGACTTCATTGCCTCCCTTCTTGAAGCCAGCAGGCTCAGTTTACAAACCTGTGAGCTACTGTTGGCTGCTGCCCTCCTTCCCAATGAAAGGTACAAAGCAATAAGCATCATGCGTCCTCCCCTCACCCCTGCCAACACCCCTCTGCCTCTGGCTCAGGTTGCTCAAAGCACAGATCCCCCCTCTTACCCTGTCCCCAGGTTTGAAACACATAGCCTCATTTCAAGGTGTAGCCAGCTTCCCTCCACGTTCCTCTGGGATATGAAGAGGGGGTAAGGGGGCAAAGAGAGCCCTCTGGGTGTCTCCTCCCATACACACTACACTGCCCCTTCTCCCCCATCAAAATGCTCAGAGACGTTTTGACGATGCGACTGAGGATTATGCAACATGGTCCAACCGGAGCGGCCAGCATGACCAGCTGTCCAGGGGCTGCCTCCTGCCTTTTCTTTTGTAAAGACAAGACCCTTGGGAGTTTTAATTCTGTTTTGTACTTGCCCTATGGGGCCTCCACTGCTTTTCTATGGGAGACACTCTTAATTTAACAGATGAGAATATTTTGAAACTCTGGCTCTGACTCTGTCCTCATTTTTTCCTTAGTTCTTTTGTAAGAACAGGTTATAATTTAAATCCTACTTCTGTGGTAGAGAGTGCTTAGACTATCTGTTACACTGTGTATGTCTCTCTCAGTGCTGCCTCTTCCCCAGGAAACAGCAGAGGCCACACAGAGTACAACAGCATTTAATGGTCAGAAACAGTTGTACAGTTATTACAGTCAGCCACAGAAGCTGTGCTGGAGGACAGGACCCAATCCTCCCCCACACCAGGCAAAGCAGTTTTGGGCAGGAGCTGGCAGTGGCTGGGCCATGTCCTCATCCCTGTGGCCTAAGGGGAGACCACCATTTAATATCCCCAGCTTCCACTACTCTTCAGAGGAGGGGGTGTAAGCCCCACATGCAAGAAGCCCTTGCCCCCAGTGTCAAATGGGATGCAAGAGTTACGATTAAGGGGAAACCCTGTGTAAGGTATTAATAGAGTTCAAAGGGGTAGGGATTACCCCTGTCCTCCATCACCCAAAGGTGCTCACTTTCCCAGTTTCTTCATCCGTTCATCAATGTTGGCAAAGTTCCCCTCAATTGTGGACAGGTTTTCACGCATCGTCATCTGCACCTAGAAAGTGAGAGAGCTGTTTTACTCTGTCAGGTTCAGGTGCTTACCTGGGTGAGGACCTGAAGAAATTCTCTTAAGAGAAGACAAAGACATGCAGGAGAATTCCCTGATGGTCCAGTGGTTAGAACTCTGCACTTTCATTGCTGGGGCCCAGGTTCAGTCCCTGGTTGGGGAACTAAGATCCCACAAGCTGCACAACAAAGCCAAATTAGAAAAAAGAAATGGAAACAGCTTGTGGGCCCCAGAATGGGAAGGTGACTTGGAGCACCATGGACCTAGCATGAGATGTGCTAAACAGGCAGGCCTCTTAAGAATTCCCGTCCTGATTTTAACCAGAACAGTTCTTTCATCTGTATAGGATTTTGTTGAAGTAAGGGTTTCATTTGTCCGAAGTTTTAGAAAACTGCTCTGGAGGAAGAACACACCATGCCAAGCACTTTAATTATCTTGACAGTCCTGTGATGCCAGACTCCCAACTGTAGTGCTTCCCCCAGCACTGAGAATAGTGCCTCCAGCAGAACCTGAAGACTTACTCTGTGCTGGGCACTGCTTAGAGAATGGAGAGGTGATGCTCACAGCTCAGCGTCAGGAAGGAAGGGGCAAAACCAGGTGGGAGCCTGGCTCTAGATTTTATGCCCATGTTGTCTAGTATGCTGTGCTCAGGAACATCTGGTCGAGGACCCAGGGAGGATAAAACCCCGCTGAGATACAGAGGGAAGAGGTAGGTTTTATAGGAAGAATGGAGGTTTACTGAGCTCTTACCAATTCACTCATTACTTCATCTAATCCATGTAACTCTGAAGTAGGTATAGTTTGCCAGATGGTGAGATGGAGGTTCACAGGTTAAATAAGTTGTCAGATGTTCCATGGCAACCAAGAAACAGTATGGAGACTCAAACCCCTGCCACACCACTGTGCCACCAAATGGGCCAAGGCAGAACCCTCTGGAGCTGAAGCTGGAGAACCTTGCCTGTGTGTGCTGGGGAAGGGAGGCACTCACCTGAGTCAAGAGGGTGGCATTGTCCTTGAGGGAACAAGCAATCATCTGCTGTGTGGTATCCAAGTGTGTCAGAAGCTGACCAAACTGCATGGCTGTGAAAGGTCAGAACAGTAGGCATGGGGTCAGAATCCAAGACCAGAGGGAAGGGAACAAGAGTTGCTCACTTTCCATTCCTCTTGACACCCCTTGTGGCTGGCCTCCCACCTTGTTCGTGCAGCTGCTTGATGGTGACAAGTCTCTGTACCAGCTCAGGAAGGGAGGTGGCGATGGGGCTCCAGCGCTGTATGGTTTCATACAGCTGGTGCACCTGGAGGGACAACACAGTGGCCAATTTCAGCCAAATACACCCCATTAGGGTGAGACAAGTGCAAGCTGGGGCAACAGGGAAGCACTGCCTTATCTCAGCTGGTAAGAGCTTATGAGGACGGTGGCCTGAGGATTCAATGCTCTCATGCTTTGCTCTTCCCAGCAGAAGAGTACATGAGGGAGCAGGAAAGGGTATGAAGATGGGAGGAAAGGTCTCTTCCTGACCTTGCTCTGTGTATCTGCATCCTCTACAGAAGCTTTATTCTTGGCAATCTCATTCACTTTTCCCAGCACGCTCTGAAAGCACAGATTTTAAGGTTGATAGTAAAGGCATCAAGGTCTTCCAAAGTCACTAGCTGCCTGTAATCCAATTTGCCTCCACTTAATACCTGTAACCGAGCCTCCACTTGGTCCAAAACTGCAGGTCCAGGGCGCCCACCTTCGCCTGCAACAGCTCTACAGTATCCTGGGGGCGGGGTCAGGACAAGTGTCATGAAGCAGACAAAATCAGACTAGAAAAGGCCACCTCATATTCCACTGAAGGTAATGAATAAACAGCTACAGATCCCAAAACAATTTTCAAACCCAATCCTGATTTCCCCTCTGTCATCCAAAGACTCCGGTTCCTTTTACACTCACCATGAGGCAAGCTCCCTGCAGACCTGCTGAAAGGGGATTCTGATGGGGAAAAGAAGCAAAGAAGTCAGTGGTTCTCATCTCTCCAGGTGATTACCACCTTCTCCCATTCTTTCTGGTTCCAGCAGGCAACTACTGGCTGCTCCTGTCACTGGAACCTGTTCCTGACTCCTCCCTGGATTCTGTGGAATGCTGCGGACCTTAGGGCTCAGGATGTGAGGGTTGGAACAAGTATAAGAGAGCACCTGACCTGAACATCCTGATCACAGCGTACAGTAGCTTCCAGCTCTGTCAGGCGCTTCTCGAGTTCTGCCACCTAGGGGAGGAAAGGGGAGATTTGCCATCTGCCTACCTCCCTTCTGCTGCACTGGGAGGTAAATCTTGCTCTTTGCTGGTCTGCTTACCCTCCCCTCCCCTCTCCTCACCACTCTGCCAAGGGATTTCTTTCTCTGGAACACAGCCCTAGTCAGAATCTTAAATGAGACATCAAGATGAATCAAGCATTCCCAGCACTCTCTCCCCAGATGTGATTCCTTGGAGGGCAGCGGGAAAATCTCCAGAGCCACGTCTTCCCTGGCCCCTTAACCAACATTACATACATCCACACACATACACACACACACAAACATACTTTGGCAGCTTGAGAGAACTTGTCCTGCTCAGGCCGAGAATGCAGTTCATAAGTGACCAAGCTGCTATCTGGGGGGGTCCCACTGGTGGTCTTGCCCCCTGAACCAGTCCCTTTGCTGTTCTTTGTTGCTTCCAGCTGCAGCAGTAGGCGCCTGGATCAAAAACCAGCAATATTATCAAACTTGAAGGATGTGGGTCAGCACAGTCACTTGTTTCTGCCTTAGGGTCAGCATTAAGGAATAGCTAGGCCACCTCTCCCCTTCGCAGCCCTGTCAGTACCTGGTTGGAGTCCCTCTACACCCCAATTAGCAATGATTTCCCAGCAAAGTCTGGCACCCACTTAGCCAGAGCTCCATCAGGGTCAGTAAGGTTGATTGCAGCATCTGGTCCCAGCAGCTTCTCCAGATGGGAAGCAACCAGCTGCTGCTTCAGTGTGGCCAGCTGTTTAGCCAACACCACGGGGGTCAGCTTTTCCTCAGTGGCTGATTCCTTCACTGTCGTCTGGTATGAAAACAAATAGACAGTGAGGGGTGCTAAGAGTGAGTCAAGGAAAAAAATAGATCAAGACCCTTAAAGATAGCTGTGGCTGAAAGTCACTGGGCTGCTCCTTACCCACTTACAGCACTAACTATAAATTCATGTGCATTCCCAAACTCTGAAAACCTCAGCCCCCTTAGAGACGAGCTTAGGGAATCTTTCTCCTTCCGCTGGGAGGCCTTCCTCTGCTATGTAAGTCATAGCAGAAAGGCAAGAGGAGAGTCTATAGTTACCTTGATTTTTTCAACTTCGGTTGTCAGCTCTTGGACCTCATGCAGTAGTCTTTGGTACTTTTGCTGGGGTGTCTCCTTTACTCCCAGACCCTCTCCAAGCTAGAGAGCAAGCATAGACGGTGACATCACACCTCCTAGAACAGGGAACCTCAAGAATGTTATTTAAAAAAGAAAACAAGAATGTATCCAAACCCAGTCCAAGTTTGTAAGGGTATCATATCCAAACCCAGTCTGAGTTTGTAAGGGTATCATACCCAACTAAGAATCCACCATCATCCTCACTCAGAAGACCTGCAGAGAGCTGGAGGCCTGTAGACGCTCCATAGCCCACAGCAGGGGGACAAAACATCCTCCCCTGCATCCAGCTGGGCTTCTGAGGATCCCCAACCAGAGAGGAACCCGGAATCCCACCTATATCTCTGCTCTGTCTTAATGCCCACTGGATAGGATCGCTGCACTATTCCCATTAACACACAAACAACAAACCATCTCATATTCTCCAGATTCATATCCCGTTCTTTTGGTTTTTCCAATTCGATCTGAGAAATCTGCCAAGAAAAGAAGATGGAATTGAGGGCCTGATCAAGACCCATGGCAGTCATGATCTCAGTGACTGAGGGCTTCCATAAGACAGCTCTTTCCCCAAAGCAAATGTCAGTGAGGCCTGAGGTCAGGCTTCCCCATCCAATTTCCAACCAGTCTCACCAAGTCCCTTTGTGCCCACTCTCTTGTCTTTGAACTTGTCATAGGCAGCATTGGGATTGACAATGATGTGCTCCACACTGGTACTCGTCAGCTCCTCCTGCAGAAACAGGTAGTTCAGGCTAGGGGCAGATTCATTCCCACCCTAACTTCCCAGAGCCCCCCAAATCCCCAAACCATTAGGAGACTGGGCTCTACTCTCCCAAGGGGAAAGAAGGACAGCTCCAATCCAAGCTATTGACCCAGGTTCACCCTAGGAAATGAAAGCTTCCTGGTAAGTTTGGAGTCTCAGTTGTATAAATATTGACACCCTGATTCAACTGGGAACAGAGGCAGCATAACCTCCCCACCCATTCTGTACATAAGCCTCCTCATCCCCTCCCCTTCCCCAATCCAACTGGGCCCTCCCAGTTATCTGGCAACATGATGCACTCAGGGCAAGAAACCAACCTGACCTCTTTTAACCTCCCCCTCCCAAATTTCCTTGCTGCTGAGGAAGTCCATTTTCAAGCTAACCTCCCATCCTTGCTGGAGCGAAAGAGGAGCAATCAGGCTACTAGCTCTTGAGTATCAGAACTTGCATGTGCTACTAAAGGGAAGATAACAGCTTTTAGATACAAAAGAAGGTTGGCAGAGGACCTGGCCAGATGCCATTTCCAGACTGCCATGAAGTCAGGGAGTTCAGGGGATAGAGAGAAGAGGTAGATACTGTGTTATTTTTTAAGGGACATCTTAGAAGCAACAGCATAAGTGTATCTGGCTGCCAAGAGTACCCATCGGCAAAGGCCACAGGTACATTCTAAAACAGAGATAGCCCTGCTTCTTCTCAAAGAGAAGCCACAGCACTGGCCTCTTCTCCCTGTCCCTCTGCTGTTTCTCAAGCACTGAAGCTCTTTCATAGGAAGGGACGTGGTAAACAAAGTGAAAGAAACTTCACCCTAGAAACTGAGGCAGAAAAGTTCCCTCCTTACTAGGTTATCTGTTAGCGGTTCAGAGTTTAATAACTACACCAAAACCAAGTCCTCCAGACTGCATGTCTCTCCTTCAATTGTCAGCAGTCCGACAGGTCTCATCATGCTTCTGGAGGAAGTGGAAGGAAACCTGGAAAGCCTTTTTCTTGGAGTGGACATCACCTTCTACTGGAGAAAGGCAAAGAAAGGCTTCTTTCTTTTAACCAGAACAATGGTTCTCAACCCTGCCTGCACAATCGAATCACTTAGAAAAGGGGTGGGGGAGAAAAGAGGGATGGGTTCACCTCTGTAGATCTGACTGAATTGTTGTAAGGTAGGGCCAGGGTAGTAGGCCAGTTTAAAAGCTACCCAGGTCATCCTAATATGTATCCAAGACTGAGACTCTCTGACTGTCAGTGGGTACTAGGGGTTGATGGAGGGCGGGGAGAGGTTATGATGGAGAGACATGGAGAAAGAGCAGCAGACACAAGATCCACCCTTCATCTCTGCTCTGCTATTACCGAAGGAATCAGTGTGAGTGGCAGATTTATAAACGAGGGAGGAGGCAGGTAAGCAGAAAACATCAACTGTGTTTTTTACCTCTTTAGGGAAGTGCTGGACAGAGGGGCAAGAGCTAAAAAAAGATTAAGGGGAAATAAAAGGTTTCAAACTCCCATATGAAAGTGCCTAGGGGAAAAAACAACTGAGTCACAAATTCTCTCAATCTTCTCTGAAGTGTTATGGCCAGAACACCCACTGGTCAAATAACTGTGGTCTCAGGCCTCTAAAAAGTGTGTGTCTGAGATGGACTCATGTTCAGGAAGAACATTACCCTCTTTCAAGTTCACCTTCAAGAATAAGAATATGCTACTTCTCCCTCTGACAATGAGGTAGGGGAAAAAAAAAAAAAAAAGCCTCTTTAGAAGGCATAGTCTACAGACTAAGGAAAGCAATCACAGCTACCATTTTGTTAAGTCCTGACTGCCGGCAAGGCACTTCGCAGACGAGAACATACTTTCTTATTTAGTTTTCTAAAGAGGGAATGTGTGGAGTGAAAAAGGGTCACCACTAGAGTGTGAGTGTCGGAGCTTCTGGACATAGCAGGGACGGTCAGTAATTTCATCCTACTAGTCCTGCTGCAGGAGCACGTCCTGGGGCAGAAGGGCTGCCCAGCGTTGGCACCCTCCCGGAGCCTCTCTGAGGGTGCAGCTCAGGTGGACAGCACACTTGAGCCCTTCAGAGGCACCGACTCTGTCAGTGTCTTGGAGGTCTGGGGGCATGGGCTGGAGGTAGTGTCATTATGGTGATTCATGAGATGGGAAAAGGTCAGCTGGGGTTGGGGCTGAATAGAGGAACAGAAGATTTAGTAGAGACCAAAGGACAGAGAACAACTGCCCGTCACAGCACACCCCATTAAAAAGCAGATGAAAGGTCAGGCTTCTTACCAGCTCCTTGTGGTTTCCCCAGAGGTGAGAAAATCAAGAGTTAAAAGGAAAGGGATGGGGAAATGGGGGTGAGGGAGGGAAAAAAAAAGACAAAATTGTTATTAGCAAATTGTCACATGCACTACACGACAATCTTCAAATATACTGCATCTCAGGGCCCAGGGGAGCCTAGCAAAATTTGGGGCCTAGCCAAGAAATTTCAGCTGGGGTCACTGCATACCCCAAGAGAAAGAAGAGCTTGGGATTCTTTCCTCTCTGGTGGTCAGGATGTCGTGAAGCTTTGCCGTGAACAGCAGCAATTCAGGATCACCTGGGAACTAAGGGTTAGGTGTTGCGGGCCAGTGGCACGGAAGAAAGTAGGGGCAGAAAAGGCTGGGGAGGCAGGGACAAGCTGTAGAAAGGCAGAATGTGAAGCAGAGGCTGTGGAGATAAGAGTCTGAGGGCTTGCAGCTGATTGAGGGTCCATGATTCTCAAGGGGAGTAGTTCATGGCTCAAGTCTTCCTGTCTCTCAGTTTCTCTAGTTTTGAAGAATTAGGCATTTGAATGGCAGAATCAATCATAATGCGAGTGCTTATGTAGGTGGTTTCATGTGACTTTGTGTTAGGCAGAACAAAGTGAACTTTCTAGATTACAGATGGTAAGTTCAATGAAATGCAAAGTATCTAATCGTAAGCCCCATCCTCATTCAGTTGCCAGAGGAGAGGTAGGGCAAATCCTGTTCCCTTGTGTAGTCTGGTGTGTTTGTATCCATCTTGAGTGCTTGCAAACTCACCCTACACTCTAAGGGATCCAGAGCAACTCTGCCATGATGTACTAGCACAGAGTCCAAAAGACACCCAGATTCACAGCTACCAGAACTTATTTCTTCAACCCTCTGCTCACAGGGGTTGGAGGGTATACAATGGGGAAAAGTAAGAGTCTTTCAAAAAGAGGCCTTATTTTAGCCCAAGCCACACAGATAAGGCTCCACTTCCAAGCAAGACTGGTTAAAGAATTGCCAGGAAAGGATGGATATATGTGTATGAAAAGACATGATGGGATAAAAACAACTACATTCTGCCCCAGAGATTTCAGCTAGATGCATCAGAACTTCAACCTCTAGCCCAGCCAAGACTCCTCTCTCAGTTCAGGGCAGAGATGGATCCAGGACCCGTGGTCTAAGGCTGGGATGTCTCTGCAGAGTACACTTTACCTTTCTCTTGCCTCACCAAGCTAAAACCAGCTTGATTAAAAACTCAAGGGAAAAGAGAGGACAATTGGCCATAAGTTCAAGTCCAAGTCATGAGGAATGGAGGAGGACAGAAAAATTAAAAAAGGAAAAGTGGTATATGCCTATTAATTTGTAAATCATATATACCACCTCCAAGTCTAACCTACAGTTGGGTTGCGAAATGAGATTTTTGGGATAATGTCTGTAACCTGAGTAGTAACAATCACTATGGGAGCCTACTACACCCAGCCAACTTGATTAGAATTCTAAGTGCCTTGATCCCAGGTACACGACTCCCCAGTCCCTCTCATTAATAACCTCCCAGACTCCCCAGGGCTGTTTGGCTAAGTGGCTGTGCCTCAGAGGGCAAGACCTGAGGTTCTAGATGAGGAACGGGAAGAGGTCACTGCCGCTCACTCCCTTAGCCTGCTCAGGCTCTTTGCCAACACCACAGCCAAGGGGACTTCAGTACCATGAGGACAAGGAAGATGGATAGCGCTGTAGAATAAAACTGTCCAGGATGGACCAACACAGTGCTGACCATCCAACCATTTCTAAAGGAGGGGTACAGAAACAGGAAGACTTGTGGAAGCACAAAGAATCCAAGTTAGTCCCTTAAAATGCATATAACATCCCTTTCCTAGCCCATTTACCTTCCTCTAAAGTCTTAGCATAAGGGAATATTAAGATGAAGTTTTCATCTTAATCAGGTATAATCCACACACTGCTAAGAAGTGAGGACTGCTGCTGTCCCCCTTGTTCTTAACCCTTGTTCAGAATGGCTAAAAGTCATTCCTTTTCTCTTAACTCCATTTCAGTTTGTGGAGGAGAAAGGCAACCCCCTTCCAACTCCTGCTCTTAAATTCCTCATGTCCAGAAGTGTTCCTAGTCTCCATGCTTCTATCCCACCGTCCACTGGACAGTTTTATTCTGCAGACGTCACAAGGGGAACACAATGATGCATGAATCATAGTTGTGTTTCTAAACCTTGATTAAGAATCTTTAACCATGAGGCCAGCAGGCCCCTTAGTGACCCAGCTAGAGATGCATTAGAATTTAAAACAATTAGCTGCGACAACAGCACAGTGAGAGCATTGCATGCGAGACGGCAAATGAAAAAAAGCATGCAGAGAAGAAGCATTGAATGGTCTTACTTGTGCAAACTAGTGTCCAGGCAAGGTGGTGAGGAGGGAGGATGGGGGAAGCATTAGGAAAAACTCAGGTAAGTTCCAGGTGCCAACAGTCAATGAACACAATCAAGCATACTCTGTGATATCCCAAACTGTAAGGAAGAGAACTTACTACTTCCCATCTCAGGCTGGTGGAGGGTCTGGCATCATTTACCCTTTGGAGAACTGAAGCCCCTGCTAGGGCCCCACCAAGCTAAGGCTAGGTCATGTTCCCCCTTCCACACAGCATCAGGATAGGCATGGCATAGAGGGAGGAACTAATCCTGTTTCTAGCAAGTTTTCTAAACTTACCCCCCCTTGCTCCAGCACTTCAAAAGTGGGCAGCAGAACGCCTATACAGACCCAAGTGTAGGCTGTGGGCTCAGTGGGGAGGGAATTCCAGCTGAGAATTAGCTTTCCTGACAAGACATTTGAAGAAAAATTTCCAAAAAGCTCATGGCCCAAATCAACCCAGGAGTGTCTGATATGCAGAGGGGATCCTCCTACACTGAGGAGGAACTGGCTAACCTGTGTGGTTTTCTGACCCATTCACTTTAGAATATTTTAGCTCCTGCTAAAATTGTTTTAAAGGGATAGCAGAAAAATCAGGACCATTTTTATCTAAAATAAAACCTTCTACTATTTCCTCTTCCATCCTTCCCACTATGGGAATTGCAAACTTTTCCGTTTAAGTTAAACTAGCAATTACAATCTTTTGGGTGTATTACAGGGTATTATTTCCTTCGGCAGCCTGATTTCTTCCATAGCGGAACAACCGAAGGAAGAAGGTGAAAAGACAGGGAAGGGTGTCAATAACCTTTGATTACTTCTTTAAATAAAAATCTGGAGACCGCCCTGAAAGGTTCCATTAAGAAGTTGATCAAATTGGTTGTCTCCAGAGAGGAACTGACCATTGGCAGGCAGCAGTGGGAAGAGACACTTTTTGTTCTATGTACATATATTACCTATTTTAAAAACTAATAAAATTAAAGTTCCAAATAATCTGGAGACTAAGGCAGAGCATGCTCTTGCTGGAGTTAAGAAGGTGACTGAAACCTCATGGCTCAGCCACAATAGTGGTGGTGTCAGTGTGACCCATACTGGGTCTTGGGAAGGTAAGTGAGAAGGGAACCAGCTGCTAGTGAGAATCCAGGCCTCAAGGAAATGAGGATGCTGGATTGTCTAAGTACAACCAACTGCTCCTCAAGTTGCACACTTACGTCAGTATTAAGAGCAGTGGCAGAACCATTAGTCAGCTGACTTCCCGAAAGCTGTCCTCATAAGGTCCACAGGGACATGCAGGGGCCAGAGACATTAGCTGACATCAGGAAACATCTCAGGCCTCCCCCACTCCTGCCAGGGCTCCTGAAGTAGCTCAGAGTCTCCCAACCCTACTCACTCCTCCCTAGTGATAGTGTCATTCTGCTGACCCTTAGGTGATGGAGGTAACTTAGCTCCTCTTGTGTTTACCATCCAGTTCTTATCTACTTCTATACTGGTATTCTGGCTACATGCTGCAGGAAATGAACACCAGCCCATCAGACATTCCACTAGATGCTACTAAAATAGGCTGCTCAGGTTCAGCAGGGAGAAACAGCCAATCAGGGCAGAAGAGTCAGGTTCTTCCATGCCTGGGATGAAGGTCATGCTCTTTTTATTAAGAGATAGCCCTGATTTCGAAAGGAAAATTACAATTTATTTTTTGGTTTGGAAAGGGGACTGTTTTTACTGATATTACCTGTTTGATCATGGTCAGTGACAAAGGGACAAACTTCATTCATTATTTCACCATGAAGGCTAGATATTTTATAGGCAGAGCCCTAGGCCAGAGCTGAACAGTCTCTGAACTATGGTAGCAGAATGGAGTCCTCAGTATATATATTCCTGCCCTTTGAGTCAGAGATAGCTTCCTAATAAGATACCTCTTAGAGTGAAGGTGCAAACCTAGGTCCTGAGCAATGACACCACCTGCATTATCTCCAGATACTCAAGTTTGGGGGACAGACTGACATGCCAGCAAGTACAGAAGCAACAAGAACACACCACTCAGAGAGGGGACAAGGAAGGTGTTCCCCACAAAGAAGGAACCACTTCCACATGGGGGAATCAATAAGGAATAAGTGAGTACGCCAAGCCATACATTATAAGCCAGCAACCAGCATTCTCCAGAACTAACCAGCCCCACAGATGTAGCCACAGGACTCACAGACACACATACAGAGCCTGTTTCCACTGACTCTTAGTCACCACTTTTTTGAGATCTCATACCATCAGTGTGACCCTAGCCCAGCTCTCCTTGCAAATTATAGAACCTAAAATACACCCTATAAGACATGTGAACAGATCTTTGCTCCCCTTGGCACTTAGAGTTTCCACTATGTTCACTTCATTTACTCAGTTTTTTCTTTCATATTTCCTGCATGTATCCTAACTCCCCCATTAGTCTGGGGGATTTTTTAGGGAAGGGACATTTTTTTCCTCTGTACTGTACAAAAATCAACACAAAATGAACACATTCAATAAATAATGCTAAGTGGTTTCCCTTATGGTTAAAATGTGTCCATAGCTAATTCCTTCCTCTTGAGTTCTTCCTGAATCTGAAAGTGCTATCAAGTCCTCTCCTCTGCTAATATGAAACATTTATGCTCTTCCTCAAAGTCCTTCTGCTCTGACTAGCTCTCTTATCTTTCTGAAGTCTCCAATTCATTTTCCTTGCCTAGTGGATTCTGGATACTCACGTAGAAGAGTATTCCTCTATACTTCAAAGTCTAGCTTGTTAGGATGTTAATGAACATTGAGTGAGAGAGATATTTTATGAAATAAAAGGTCTAGGTCTTAAACTCATGCACTTTTTAAGTGCACAGGCTTCATGACTCATTACCATGGACTAGCACTAACGGGGCTAAGTCACTAGCACCAAGCCTGTTTTGAAATATTTCAACTTTATTTAAAAGGCCTAAGTATCAGGCCTCTTAACTTTAATTCCACTGACCTGACTCTCCTTCATGGCATTGCTCATTTGCAAGTCCTGCAACCTACGTACCACCCAGGCTGGGTTGGCATACTCGCTTATTGCTGTGGCTCGCCAGAAAAGGGAAAGGGCCTGCCTGGGAGAGAGAGATCAGAATCCCAGGAGTCCTGAGGCACCACATAGTCTTACCGCATCAAACTCTGCTTGATCATCCTCAGGCAGGTCGCTGGTTTCATAAACATCTGGCTCGTTCCTGGCCTGCAGGTAGAAGCAGTGACCATCCAACCTCACTACCCAGCAACACCCCTGACCCCACTCCATTTGAACAAGTTAACAGAGAAGTCAGGCTGTGATGCCAGGATTCTGCCCCTTCTTTCATCTGCCGGGTGACTGCATGTCATTTCTCATGTCTTAACAGGGGTGGGGATAACAGTGGAGATGACTGATGGTAAATGGTGAGTGTTAAGTGATGACAAAGATGTTACCCGGAACCTGAAGAATGACGGGTCCTGGGCAATCAGAAGTAGGAGAGGAGCCATCATTAGGCCCTGAACACACTACCCTGGCACAAGGGCTCAGAGTGACTCAGGACCTTAGTACACAAGGTCCTATTCCAACCCCCCACCCCGTGAATGCAAGTAAGGCAACACAAAGGGAGGTACATGCCGGCATGTGCGGGGCTTGGGAAGAGGTTCCCTAGAGGACAAGAGTTCTCTATCTGGGGTTCTGTTACGGTAACCTCCTCACTCTTTGCAGAGTGAAGGCCATCACCAGATGGCCTGGTTTGTGTGTCTGAGGTGGGGTATGGGGCTTATGGGAATATCTGGGGAGACACGGGAGGTGTAGACACGGATGGTAATAAGCACTAGAGAACAGTGCTAAGTGCCTAGAGACCATTTCTGGGCCGAGAAACCGGCGACTGCCCGAAAGGGGCCTTGTAGGCCTTCGCATAGCCCAGCCCAGTCGGGTCGGAGTCCGAAGGGTGCTGGGGCCGGTCAGGGAGCTAGCGGCAGGAGCCCTCGGGGCTGAAGAGGGGTGCAGGCGGGAAAAGTCACGGGTTGATGTCCGTTAGGGGTCTTTAGGAGGTTGGGGGCGCGGTCTCGGGGAGCCAGGGCCGGCCGTGTACTCACAATGCCGGGAAGGTCGGCGTACTTAGGGTCCGCCATGGCGGCGGCGAGGCAGGTTGGGGGACCGGGACCTCGGCAGAGCCGGGGCCGGTGCTCGGGTAGGGGAGAGGATGGGTCCTGGTCCGGGTTAAGGCGGCCGCAAAGGGAGCGGCAGAGGAGGCGGAGGAGCAGGAAGTCTCGCGACAGGAGTAGTACAGGGTCAGGGTGAAGCAAAAGTCGCGAGAACAGCCCGCTACCACACCCCTGGAGAGGCAGGGATTGGCGAGAACGAGGCCGGGAATGAGGTAATGACAGGAAACCGCCGCCTAGGGTTGTGGGATATGCAGTCTTGGCCCACCCGGCTTGGGCGGGGACCGACGTTTACGCGCTGCGGGAGCTGTGTCACATAACTTATTTTCTTTCGTTTTTATAGCGAGTCTGTGAAAGAGCTTTTACAATTCCTGTTTCTCGGTGGATAAATTTGTTGTTCAGTCGCTAACTCCTGTCTGCTGCTAAGTCGCTTCAGTCGTATTCGACTCTGTGCGACCCCACAGACGGCAGCCCACCAGGCTCCTCTGTCCCTGGGATTCTCCAGGCAAGAATACTGGAGTGGGTTGCCATTTCCTTCTCCAACGCATTCAGTGAAAGTGAGTCGCTCAGTCATGTCCGATTCTTAGCGACTCCATGGACTGCATCGTACCAGGCTACTCCATCCATGGGGTTTTCCAGGCAAGAGTACTGGAGTGGGTTGCCATTGCCTTCTCCCAACTCCTGTCTGCTGCTGCTGCTGCTAAGTCGCTTCAGTCGTATTCGACTCTGTGCGACCCCATAGATGGCAGCCCACCAGGCTCCCCCGTCCCTGGGATTCTCCAGGCAAGAACACTGGAGTGGGTTGCCATTTCCTTCTCCAATGTATGAAAATAAAAAATGAAAGTGAAGTCGCTCAGTCGTGTCCGACTCTTAGCGACCCCATGGATTGCAGCCTACCAGGCTCCTCCGTCCATGGAATTTTCCAGGCAAGAGTACTGGAGTGGGTTGCCATTGCCTTCTCCACAACTCCTGTCTAGCTCTTTGCAACCCCATGGACTGTAGCCCGCAGGCTCCTCTATCCTCCACTATCTCCCACAGTTTGCTCACATTCATATCTATTGAGTCGGTGATGCTATCTAACCGCTAGCCATGTCAAGCTCCCAGAAATTAAATGACTGGGTAAAAACAACAAGGTATGCTAAGGCACAGCCAGGGCTTTGAAACAACAGTAAGTAAATTTAATAGAGATTTAATCATGTTGGGAATGAGAAAGTTAACTAACCTCAGGTTAGGGCTGTCAGATAAAATACAGAGCAGTTAGTTAAATTTGAATTTCACATAAACAACTAATAGTCTTTATAGCATAAGTATGTCCCATAGGATATGTAGGACATACATATATCCATACACATGTCCCATAGGATATGTAGGAAATATACATAAAATAGACACATTTTACTATTTTATCTGAACTTCAAATTTAACCAGGCATCCTGTTTTTGAATCTGGCAATTCTACCACAAGTTAATAAACACTTGGTAGCACCCTCTGTGCTCTTAATCCCTTCACTAATGGTTTTCAGACTTTTGAATTTCACAGTTTAGTACAATTAAAACAATATCAAACTTTTTTGAGGATAGGCATAATACTGCTACTTTTTAATTTTGCCAAGTAAGTATTTGCCAAATCTATTCTCTACTATTACCATCATTACTTAGTAGAAAACAGAAGGACATACAGTACTCTCAGAATAAGAGATATTCCTTTGAAACAACAAATCCAGCTTTATGAGAAACCTTCCGCATTCACACTATGTAGTGTTTTTCTGCTGGGAGGGATCCATACACAGTAAACTTTTGTCTGACCAGTGACCCTGCATTGACTAGTATTTTGAAACCCCTTCACTAAGGATGTCATCCTGGATCCCCTGGATGGGGGCCTTAGGTTGGGATATTTCCTGAGCTTGCAGGATGCTGCAACAATTAGAAATAGTGCCAGACCAAGAGACTGGAGAGATGCCTGTTTTCCTGAGTTTAGAACTCATTGTCATTCAATGTGTACTCTCCTGGCTCCTCCCCAAGCCTTTCTCCCACAGTGCTACTGCCTTACCATCCAGTTTCTTATGGTGAACCTCTTTCCTTCAGTTTCCTTAAGATTCAAGGTGGGTTAGGGGTATATGTCCAACTCAGAAACCCCTTTAGCTGTGTTCTGAGTGGTTAGGTCTTGTTTGGCCAGGCCATCATTCTCTCCTCCTTGCCTCAAGTGACCTTAGACACTTACCAGACAATTGCTAGGCAGAACCTCCCTCCCTCCTTCCTTCTTCTCCCATCACCCTGCTCCTCCCCCTGGCCTAGAGTCTCAACTCCTGCAGTCTAACTCTGTTGGCCAGCAGAGGCCCTGTGACGTGGAGAAAAATCAATCCCGCCAGCTTCTAGATGGTTCTGCCCAGGGGCTGCAGCAGCAGTCTGACCGGAGGGGAGGAAGGACATGGAATTTCTAGACTTGGCTCTCTCTCTCTCTCTTTTTTTTTTTTTTTGCCAGAGAAAGGGGAGAAACAGAAGAAAGGCCTGAGAAAGGGGCTGGAGTGTTGGGACTGTTCAACAGAGTACTGCAACAGGAAACATACTCACATAGGTGCCTAAACCTGCCTGAAGCCCAAATGCAGATGTCAGCTCTAGAGGTCCTTTCTACAAGCCCCTCTGGTCTTACCCACCACCATCATCTCTCCTCCATCACTGCTTTATGACTTCCTCCCTCTTGCAAAAGTTCCTCTGGGCCACCACCATCTCAGCTCCAAACTATGAGGCAAAAATGAGAATTACCTGCTTTTGAATTCTGAGAGACTAAAATAGGACCCCTGGTAGCTCAGCTGGTAAAGAATCCACCCAGCAATGCAGGAGACCCAGGTTTGATCCCTGCGTGGGGAAAATGCTGGGGAGAAAGAAATGGCAACACACGTCAGTATTCTTGCTTGGAGAATCCCCATGGACAGAAGAACCTGGCAGGCTACAGTTCATGGGGTCGCCAAGAGTCAGACAGGCCAAAATAGGAGACCTAGTGGGGACCTAGTATCTATGTTGGGGAGCGAGTAGAGTCCTTTTGGATGTAGGAGGGAAGGGAAGAACCAGACCTCCCTTGACACTCCTCTTTGAAAAATGGACCCTGGACACCCACCTCCACAGGGGTACAAGTAGCTGCCCCTGAAGGTTTGAGTGAGCTGAGGATCTTTGAGAGGGTTGTGGGGAAAGAGAGGAGGAGACGTGTGCTGCCAGTCTGGAGAGAGGACTGTGATGGAGGTGAAGGATGCCCTGGAATAAAGGAGGTGTGAGCGCTGTTGACCCTATCTCCGACGGAAGACAGGCTCACCTCAGATCCCTTAGCCCTTCCAGGGGGTTGGAATCCGAGGGAGGGACAGACGGGCCACGGTTGTGAGGGTGGGACCCAGTGAGTGACTTGGGTGGGGAAGGGGTGAGGACACGCTAGTCTCCAAGAGTCAGGAGTGGGGAGAGGAGGCAAGAAGAGAGCAGAGGTGCCACCGTCCGTCGGTGGGCGCCGTGGGGTGGCAGCCCCCAGCCAGGGAAGCCCCGCCCCGCTCCTCCGTCGCCGCCCCGCCCAGGCCCGCAGCGCGGCGCTGCAGCGCAAGGGGCGGAGAGGCAGAGCGCCGAGAGAGGACCAGACGCCCAGGTCGCCCGCATCCCGGTGCCGCAGGAGAGAGGAAGCGCGCCTCGGCCCTGCTCCCCAGCCTTTGCCCGGGCGTCCGCCTCAGCTTTCTGAACCCCCAGAGACAGAGCACCTGTCCTCCGCCTGGGCCTCAGCTGAGTCCCTCTCCTCCCGGAGCACACGCGACCTCTGCAGCCAAAGTGTCCCAGCTCCACGCCGGCGACCACCATGGCCGAGACCAACAACGAATGTAGCATCAAGGTGCTCTGCCGATTTCGGCCCCTAAATCAG